>BROE01000014.1:379380-381880 GCA_036571765.1 Plecoglossus altivelis
ACACACAGATACAACACACACACACACACACACACCACACTACAACACACCACACACACACACACTCTGACACACACACACCACACACACATGCACACGACACACACACCCACATACACACAACACACACCAGTACACACACACACAACATCACACACACACCATCACACGACACACACACATCATACACACACACACGCATGTACACGCACACACACACCAGTACACTAACACACACACACATACACCAGTACACTGACACACACACACACACACACCAGTACACTAACAAAACAACACAACACACAACACATACCACTACACTAACACACACACACACCAGTACACTAACGCGCACACACACACCAGTACACTAACACACATACACCAGTACACTGACACACACACATACCAGTACACTAACACACACACACACACACCAGTATACTGACACACACACACACACCAGTGCACTAACAGACCAACACACAACACATACCAGTACACTAACGCACACACACCACTACACTAACACACACACACACACCACTACACTAACGCGCACACACACCCGAACACTAACACACATACACCAGTACACTGACACACACCCATACACCAGTACACTAACACACCAACACACACCAGTACACAAACACACACATACACCAGTACACAAACACACACACACACACCAGTACATCAACACACACACGCACACCAACACACATCAGTACACCAACACACACCAACATACACCAATAGGTCAAGCATTGTGTCTAAGTGTGAGATGGTGAAAGTATGTCTGTGGTTTGTGATAGCTTAGAGTGAATTCTACATGTGTCCATTTCTACAGTTATCATGATACTTCAAAAGCAAATGTTGCTTTTCAAAACTTTTCAAGACAAGTAAGTAATTTCCAACACTCCAGATTCCCACTGTTCTGTTCTATGGCATGCCATGCTGTCTCTCCTGTTCTCTCATGTTCTCTCTTGTTCTCTCCTGTTCTCTCCTCTCCTCTCCAGTTCTCTCCTGTTCTCTCTTGTTCTCTCTTGTTCTCTCCTGTTCTCTCCAGTTCTCTCCTGTTCTCTCTTGTTCTCTCTTGTTCTCTCCTGTTCTCTCTCCAGTTCTCTCCTGTTCTCTCATGTTCTCTCATGTTCTCTCTCCTGTATGTGTATGGATAGTGGGGAGGGTGAAGGGAATGTGTAGAAGTCATAGAGTGTGGCGGTCATACAGTGTGTGAAGTGTAATGTTAGTTAGCAGGAGTCAGACGGAAACGAAAGGTGAATGGAGAAATGATCAGCGAGTGTTGAAGCCCTCAAGAGCCAGACAGCACAGAGGCTAAATATGTGTTTAGCTCTATGTGTTTAACAGGGCCCCTTAAACAGAACAACTGGCTCTGATGCACCTGTTTAGCTCTTCCTCAGAGTGGAGGGCAGGGATTGCTGCCTGGTCCCTGGGGTGATGCTGCACAGGTACAGTAACAGCTAGCCAGATCCAGTTCAGGCATGCTAGCATATAGCTAGCACCTAGTCTGCTAGCATATAGCTAACTTCTCCTTCGGTGGTTAGCTAGCTCCCCCTCAGCCCTGCTAGCAGCTAGCTCCCCTCAGCCCTGCCAGCAGTTAGCTACCTCCCCTCGCCCTGCTAGCAGCTAGCTCCCCTCAGCCCTGCTAGCAGCTAGCTCCCCTCAGCCCTGCTAGCAGTTAGCTACCTCCCCTCAGACCTGCTAGCAGCTAGCTCCCCTCAGCCCTGCTAGCTCCCCTCAGCCCTGCTAGCAGTTAGCTACTTCCCCTCAGCACTGCTAGCAGCTAGCTAGCTCCCCTCAGCCCTGCTAGCAGCTACCTTCCCTCAGCCCTGCTAGCAGTTAGCTCCCATAAATCAGCTGTTGGCTCCAGGTGGTGTGTGTGGCACCAGGTGTGCCACCCACACTGGCACTGGCGTGCACAGGAGGTGTCCCTGGGGGAGCTCCCAGCTCTGTCTGGGAGTCTACAGACAAGTGCCCAGATGTGTGTGTGTGCGGAAAAGCGTGTGTGTGATAGAGATACAGTGTGTGTGAGAGAGAGACAGTGTGTGTGTGAGAGAGAGACAGTGTGTGTGAAAGAGTGTGTGTGTGAGAGAGAGTGTGTGTGAGAGAGAGACAGTGTGTGTGTGTGTGCGTGTGTGTGTGAGACAGTGTATGTGAGAGAGAGACAGTGTGTGTGTGTGTGTGTGTGTGTGTGTGTGTGTGTGTGTGAGCCAGTGTATATGAGGGAGAGAATGTGAGAGAGTGTTTGTGTGTGCTTTTGTGTGAGAGAGTGTTTGTGTGTGTGTCCATTGGTGCCTAACAGGGTCTTCATGTGTCCCAGTCTGGTGAGAAACAGCTGGCTCCAACCATCTGCTCCTCCGTACATCTCCACCAGTGTGTGTGTGTGTGTCTGTGCGTGTGTATGTGTGTGTGTGTGCGTGCGCGTGTGTGTGCGTGTGTGTGTACATCCATCCTGTCTCCTAACAGAGACATT
>BROE01000014.1:386880-390369 GCA_036571765.1 Plecoglossus altivelis
TCACTGGCATGTTTCTCCAGGCTGACTTCATAATGTCTTGATTATGGAAACTTAGATACTAAAGTTGGAAGAGAAGATTCAGGGACTGTTTTCTGTGACTGTCAACAACACACTCCTCTTCCTAACACACACACACTCCTCTGCCTAACACACACACTCCTCTCTCTGACACACACACTCCTCTCTCTGACACACACTCCTCTCTCTGACACACACTCCTCTCTCTGACACACATACACTCCTCTCTCTGACACACACACTCCTCTCTCTGACACACACTCCTCTCTCTGACACACACACACACACACACTCCTCTCTCTGACACACACTCCTCTCTCTGACATACACACACACACACACTCCTCTCTCTGACACACACACACACACTTCTCTTCCTAACACACACACTCCTCTGCCTAACACACACACTCCTCTGCCTAACACACACACTCCTCTGCCTAACACACACACACTCTTCTGCCTGACACACACACACACTGCTTTCTCTGACACACACACACACACACACTCCTCTTCCTAACAAACACACACTCCTCTTCCTAACAAACACACACTCCTCTTCCTAACAAAACACACACTACTCCCTAACACACAAACTCCTCTTCCTAACACACACACACACTCCTCTTCCTAATAAACACACACTTCTCTTCCTAACACACACACTTCTCTTCCTAACACACACACTTCTCTACCTAACACACACACTTCTCTTCCTAACATACACTCCTCTTCCTAACACACACACACACACACAGCCCTCTGCACTAGCACACTGGGCACGGTTGAGGCACCTGCCCCATCACAGTTACTGGTAGACTGGAGACTCACATGTGATGATTGGAAACTCATGTGTGATGATTGGAGACTTAGAGGGACATGTGATGACTGGAGACTCAGAGGGACATGTGATGATTGGAGACTCAGAGGGACATGTGATGAATGAAGACTCACATGTGATGATTGGAGACTCACATGTGATGATTGGAGACTCAGTGGGACATGTGATGATTGGAGACTCACATATGATGACTGGGGACTCACATGTGATGATTGGAGACTCAGAGGGACATGTGATGACTGGAGACTCACATGTGATGACTGGGGACTCAGAGGGACATGTGATGACTGAAGACTCACATGTGATGATTGGAGACTCAAGGGGACATGTGATGACTGAGGACTCACATGTGATGATTGGAGACTCAGAGGGACATGTGATGACTGAAGACTCACATGTGATGATTGGAGACTCAGAGGGACATGTGATGATTGGAGACTTAGTGGGACATGTGATGATTGGAGACTCAGTGGGACATGTGATGATTGGAGACTCACATGTGATGATTGGAGACGCACACGTGATGATTGGAGACTTAGTGGGACATGTGATGACTGAAGACTCACATGTGATGACTGGGGACTCACATGTGATGACTGGAGACTCAGAGGGACATGTGATGATTGGAGATGCACATGTGATGATTGGAGACTCAAAGGGACATGTGATACCAAGAACAGAACAGTTCAATAACTAACCTAGGAGTTGTGGATTCTGGGTTTATTCCAAACACGTTTTTTCAGAAAGTGAGGTATGGTTTCCAGAACAAGTCTGGACTGACAGCCAGGGAACTAGAGATGCCCTTACTGTACAGAAGCTGTGTATTTGCATGCTGGAATTAAAAATCAATGTTCCAGCTCAGCTAATGACCGGTCATGTGCTTCTGCTAGCAAGCTGTGATTAACATCCAGGAGGCTGGGAGAAAATGTTGGAGCGAAACATTAATCTCTTTCAGCAAAAAAGCTTGTATCCTCTGACAGGTGGGTCAGAGTTCCTGTTTAATCTAGCCCATAATTTCTGAAATGTGCTGACAGAGTAGATTTTAAAGCGTTTCAAACACAGTTGTGTTTGAGGAAGCTTGGAGAGCAACACCTCTACAGGAAGTCTGTGGTGTCGGCATCTGAGTTGTGGCAGGAAGATCAGAAGATTCCCCCTCAGGAGGGAGACGGAACCCTCTGTCTGTTCTACAAGCCTCTTCCACCAATCATCTGGGTTCACCCTCTGGAGACAATCTGATAGGAAGAGAGTTTCCTGTAACACTGTAACAGGATCTAATCTCTCGTCTTGATTTCTTCAGCGTCTCCTGTGTCTCCAGTGTCTTCTGGTGTCCTCTAGTGTCTCCAGTGTCTTCTGGTGTCTTTTGGTGTCTCCTGGTGTCTCCTAGTGTCTCCTGGTGTATTTTGGTGTCTCCAGTGTCTCCTGGTGTCTCCTGGTGTCTCCAGTGTCCCCTGGTGTCTCCTGGTGTCTCCTGGTGTCTCCAGTGTCTCCTGGTGTCTCCAGTGTCTCCAGTGTCTCCTGGTGTCTCCAGTGTCTCCTGGTGTCTCCAGTGTCTCCAGTGTCTCCTGGTGTCTCCAGTGTCTCCTGGTGTCTCCTGGTGTCTCCAGTGTCTCCTGGTGTCTCCATTGTCTCCTGGTGTCTCCTGGTGTCTCCTGGTGTCTCCAGTGTCTCCTGGTGTCTCCAGTGTCTCCTGGTGTCTCCTGGTGTCTGCTAGTGTCTCCTGGTGTCTCCTGGTGTCTCCTGGTGTCTCTAGTGTCTCCTGGTGTCTCCAGTGTCTCCTGGTGTTTCCAGTGTCTCCTGGTGTCTCCTCACAACTCCTACCGTCTGGCTCCAGAGAGATCAGCTGAGGGCCATTAGAACTGTCCGGCTCCAATAAGGGGCTCCGTTTTGGGGTCGTTCAGTGGTCGTTGTGGCCAGACAGCCATCTAAAGGACCCAGAGAGGGGAGATGATCAGTCTCAGTCTGACAATTACATTATGACCCTGGCAGAGGGCTCACCTGCTCACTGTTGAATGGTCCAACAAGATCCCCTTGGTGTTTCTATTGGTTTATGCTTGGCTTTTACAGTCCCACTGGAACACACACACACACACACCTACACACACACACACACCTACACCTACACACACATGCTCAAACGCACATACACACCTACACACACACACACACACACACACTTACACACCTACACACACAACTACACACACCTACATGCAGTTTAAATACAGACATATGCTGGTCATCTCACACCCAATTTAATGGAGGTAATATCCCTCCCAGACTCAGAGAGGACGGGTTGACTGTCCAGCCCAGATGGGGGGAGCTCAAATATTGATTCCAGTTTAGAAGGGTCAGCGGGCATGTTTGAGCAGCGAGGCAGACAAGACGTGTGAGACTGATCTTACGGGACCATGAGCTGTGAGTTCTCTCCAGAAAGTCCTGGAACACACACTCACTCATACACACACACACACAGACTCGTACACACACACACAGTCACACACACACACACACACACACACACACAGACTCGTACACACACACACAGTCATACACACACACAGACTCGTACACACACACACACACACACAAACTCGTACACACACACACACTGTCAGGCCCCCCCCCCC
>BROE01000014.1:390379-400669 GCA_036571765.1 Plecoglossus altivelis
TTGGTTTATGCTTGGCTTTTACAGTCCCACTGGAACACACACACACACACACCTACACACACACACACACCTACACCTACACACACATGCTCAAACGCACATACACACCTACACACACACACACACACACACACTTACACACCTACACACACAACTACACACACCTACATGCAGTTTAAATACAGACATATGCTGGTCATCTCACACCCAATTTAATGGAGGTAATATCCCTCCCAGACTCAGAGAGGACGGGTTGACTGTCCAGCCCAGATGGGGGGAGCTCAAATATTGATTCCAGTTTAGAAGGGTCAGCGGGCATGTTTGAGCAGCGAGGCAGACAAGACGTGTGAGACTGATCTTACGGGACCATGAGCTGTGAGTTCTCTCCAGAAAGTCCTGGAACACACACTCACTCATACACACACACACACAGACTCGTACACACACACACAGTCACACACACACACACACACACACACACACAGACTCGTACACACACACACAGTCATACACACACACAGACTCGTACACACACACACACACACACAAACTCGTACACACACACACACTGTCAGGCCCCCCTGTCAGCTCCTCCAGGTTGTTTATGAGAGGCTGTTCAGTGTCATGACACACTGCAGACACACGTACTTGCTGCACTCAACTATGTGATGTTTGTGTTCCTGTGACACCATGCCTTACAGCTGAGATGTGTGTGTGTGTACAAGTCTGTGTGTGTGTGTGTGTGTGTGCGTGTGTGTGTGTGTGCGTAGGTGTGTGTGTGTGTGTGTGTGTGCGTGTGTGTGTGTGCGTGTGTTTGTGTTCACCCCAGCCAGAGTTTGATTAAGGCTGCACCCACCACAGCGGAAGTATTAGACGCTTGTAAACTTTGTGTGCAGCTCACTCACCCATACACACTCACCCATACACACTCACACATACACACTCACACATACACTTATATACACACTCACCCATACACACTCACACATACACTTATATACACACACACCTAGACACACACACATACACCTAGATACACATACACCTAGACACACACATACACCTACATACACACACACCTAGACACACACACACATACACCTAGATATACACACACCTAGACACACACATACACCTAGATACACATACACCTAGACACACACACATGCACCTAGACACACACACACTGACAAGACTCCACAAGCCACAGACTTGCCCTTGAGCAGCCCTACCACACACACACACACACACACACACACACACACACACATACGCTCTGACACACACACACTCACTCACACATGTACACACATTCCCTAACACCAAACATGATGCCCCTGGTGAACCCACAGGTTTGTGTTTCTTGCTCATCTGAGTGAAGCATCAGGAGTTGAGAGAGAAACACACTCTAAACAGCACTAGTGATTCCTGTCAACCTGCTGCTGTTTGCATCCTTAATGAGAGAAGCTGTCTCTGCACATGGGCCCAGGGGTCATGACCCAGGGCTGATGCTGCTTTGGGACGAAGGCGTAAACATGGTGGAATGTGGTCAAGTCATTCTGGAACATGACAGGGTGTCCTAGACTGAGATCAGGGGGTGAGAGTCTGAATATCTGAATATGAACACAGGGATGCTCTCCCATCTCTGCGTCTCCCTGTCTCCCCCTGTCTCCCCCTGTCTCCCCCTGTCTCCCCCAACACAGCCTCACCCTGATGACCGCTACTGACCGGTCACCCCTCCCTCCACCCTCAACTCCATACGCTACGGAGATCAAAGTTCATTTCAGCTGATATGAGCTCATTGGTTCCCTTTCAGCAACAAATTCTTCTCTTTCCAAATATTCATGCAGGTCGTCCTCTCTCCTTCTCTACACCCAGACTGCTGGGAGATGGGCCGGGAGGCTGTGTGTGTCAGAGTGTGTATGAGAGTGTGTGTGTTAGAGTGTGTATGAGAGTGTGTGTGTGCCAGAGTGTTAATGAGAGTGTTTGTGTGTCAGAGTGTGTATGAGAGGGTGTGTGTCAGAGTGTGTATGAAAGGCTGTGTGTGTCAGAGTGTGTATGAGAGTGTGTGTGTTAGAGTGTGTATGAGAGTGTGTGTGTCAGAGTGTGTATGAGAGGCTGTGTGTGTCAGAGTGTGTATGAGAGGGTGTGTGTCAGAGTGTGTATGAGAGGCTGTGTGTGTCAGAGTGTGTATGAGAGTGTGTGTGTCAGAGTGTGTGTGAGAGGGTGTGTGTGTCAGAGTGTGTATAAGAGGCTGTGTGTGTCAGAGTGTGTATGAAAGTGTGTGTGTCAGAGTGTGTATGAGAGGGTGTGTGTGTCAGAGTGTGTATGAGAGGGTGTGTGTGTCAGAGCGTGTATGAGAGGGTGTGTGTGCCAGAGTGTGTAAGAGAGTGTGTGTATGCCAGAGTGTGTATGAGAGTGTGTGTGTGCCAGAGTGTGTAAGAGATGGTGTGTGTGCCAGAGTGTATAAGAGAGTGTGTGTGTTCCAGAGCAGCCTGAGGGTGGGGAACAGCTGGAGGATGTGGAACAGCTGGAGGGTGCAGCTGGAGGGTGGGCAACAGCTGGAGGGTGCAGCTGGAGGGTGGGGAACAGCTGGAGGATGTGGAACAGCTGGAGGGTGCAGCTGGAGGGTGTGGAACAGCTGGAGGGTGCAGCTGGAGGGTGGGGAACAGTTGGTGGGTGGGGAATGTCTGTCAGCCAGAGATCAGGAGGAATGGAAGATGAAAGAGTTTTTACATTATAATGCATAATCTCACAGCTGTTTAACTCACACACACACCTGCTCAACATCCTGGTGTCAGGGCATAGTGAAAGACACGCACACCTGCGGAGGGATTCTAGGATGCTGAGCGTGTTCCAGAGTTGTCTCAGCCCCAGGGTCTAGGAGACACACACACACACATATCTGCACATATACACATGTATATATATATACACGCACACAAATACCCATATATACACACGTATACATATATACATGCACACATATATTCACATATATACGTACTAACACTCACACGTACAAATGAAACGAAAATGAAATGAAACACAAACACACTCTTTCTCTCTCACACACACTCTCTCTCTTTCTGCCTCTCTCTCTCTCTCAGACACATGCACTCTCTCTTTGTGTCTATCTCTCAGATACACACAGCAGCAGACAGTAAGATGTACTGGGAGACAAACAGAAGCCCTATCTCTTTAGTAGCAGCAGTAATGTACTCCAACCATCAATATTTTAGGCTATCTGCTGTAGTTGGAGTAGGAACCAATGGGAGTGTATGTTTGTGTGTATGTGAAAGAGTATGTTTTAGAGAGTGAATGTGTGAGTTTGTGTGAGAGTATGTGTGATAGTGTGTTTTGATGTGGTCGTGTGTGTGTCTGGGAGAGGGTGTGTTACAGTGTGTTCTGTTGTGTGTGAGTGAGATAGAGTGTGTCGTGTGAGAGAGGGAGTGTGTGAGAGTGTGTTGTGTCTGAGAGTGTGTGCGTGTGTGTGTGTTTGTGAGAGAGAGAGAGAGAGAGAGAGTGTGAGAGAAAGAGCGCCTGAGATTGTGTTGTGTGTGTGACACAGAGAGAGGGAGAGAGTGTTTGTGTGAGTGCGAGGGAGAGAGAGAGAGTTTTATGTGAGGGAGAGAGTTTTGAGTGAGGGAGAGAGAGCGTTTTGAGTGAGGGAGAGAGAGAGTTTTGAGTGAGGGAGAGAGAGTGTGAGGGAGAGAGAGTGTATGAGGGAGAGAGTGTGTGAGGGAGAGAGAGTTTTGTGTGAGGGAGAGAGAGAGTTTTGTGTGAGAGAGAGAGTTTTGTGTGAAAGAGAGAGTGTGCGTGAGAGAGAAAGTGTGTGTGAGGGAGAGAGAGTGAGTTTTGTGTGAGCGAGAGAGTTTTGTGTGAGGGAGAGAGAGAGTTTTGTGTGAAAGAGAGAGTGTGTGTGAAAGAGAGAGTGTGCGTGAAAGAGAGAGTGTGCGTGAGAGAGAAAGTGTGAGTGTGTGAGACTGTCACATCCCTCCTTTTGGCAGGAAACAGATTAATATTTCAGGTGTCTTTATTGGAGACTCCTGTTCAGATGTTCTTTCCACATGTGGCATGGATGCTCAACCACCAAACTCACCTCTCCCCTCCGCTCCTCCTCTCCTCCTCCCTCTCCCCTCCTCCTCCCCTCCCTCCCCTCCCCTCCTCTCCCCTCCCTCTCCTCTCGCCTTCTCCCCTCCTCTCCTCTCCTCCCCTCCTCTCCACCCCTCCTTTCTCCTCTTTTTTTTTTTTTTCCCTCTCCTCCCCTCTCCCTTCTTCCTTGTTCAGCTTAGTTGTGTCTATGAGTCTAAGAAAGCCAGTGAACATGTGTGGTGAGGAGTCATTTGATAAGTCTCTCTCTCTTTCTCTCTCTCTCTCTCTCTCTCTCTCTCTCTCTCTTTCTCTCTCTCTCTCTTTCTCTCTCTCCCTTTCTCTCTCGCTCTCCTTCTCTCTCTCTCTCTCTGTCACACAGTCTCTCTCTCTCTCTCCTCTCTCTCTCTCTCTCTCTCTCTCTCTCTCTCTCTCTCTATGTCTCTCTTTCTCTCTCTCTCTCTCTCTGTTTCTCTCTCTATGTCTCTCTCTCTCTCTCTCTGTCACACAGTCTCTCTCTCTCTCTCCCTCCCTCCCTTCCCTTCTCTCTCTCTCTCTCTCTCTCTCTCATCTTCTCTCTCTCTATGTCTCTCTCTCTCTCTCTCTCTCTCTCTCTATGTCTCTCTCTCTCTCTCTCTCTCTATGTCTCTGTGTGTCCGTACATCTGTGTGTGTGTCTCTAATCCTCTTCTTAATGGAAGCTGGTAGTGACTCATCTGGACTGCCTCATTATGCGTCTCCAGTTCCCCGATCTGGCTCACCTCTACCCCCCACTGTGCACTGCATGTGTGTGTGTCTGGTGTGTGTGTGTCTGGTGTGTGTGTCTGGTGTGTGTGTCTGGTGTGTGTCTGGTGTGTGTGTCGGGTGTGTGTGTCTGGTGTGCGTGTGTCTGGTGTGTGTGTGTCTGGTGTGTGTGTCTGGTGTGCGTGTCTAGTGTTTGTGTGTCTGGTGTGTGTGGTGTGTGTGTCTGGTGTGTGAATCTGGTGTGTGTGGCTGGTGTGTGTCTGGTGTGTGTGTCTGGTGTGTGTGTCTGGTGTGTGTCTGGTGTGTGTGTCTGATATGTGTGTGTGGTGTGTGTGTCTAGTGTGTGTGTCTGGTGTGTGTCTGGTGTGTGTCTGGTGTGTGTGTCCGGTGTGTGAATCTGGTGTGTGTGGCTGGTGTGTGTGTCTGGTGTGTGTCTGGTGTGTGTGTCTGATGTGTGTGTCTGGTGTGTGTGTCTGGTGTGTGTGTCTGGTGTGTGTCTGGTGTGTGTGTCTGATGTGTGTGTGTGGTGTGTGTGTCTAGTGTGTGTGTCTGGTGTGTGTCTGGTGTGTTTGTCTGGTGTGTGTGTGTCTGGTGTGTGTGTCTAGTGTGTGTGTCTGGTGTGTGTCTGGTGTGTGTGTCTGGTGTGTGTGTGTCTGGTGTGTGTGTAGTGTATGTGTCTGGTGTGTGTGTCTGGTGTGTGTGTCTGGAGTATGTGTGTCTGGTGTGTGTCTGGTGTGCGTGTGTGAGTGTTTTATAAAACAAGTCATAAAAAATATGATTATTATCATATATATTTGATAGATTATTATAATTGCCCATCATATGTAACTGGACATTATTATACCAGTTTGCTTTTGATTGATGATAATAATTCAGTTCAATGATGATTATTATTGTGTTGTCTCTTCACTGTTGACTGCAACATTATTTAATGTGAACACTCCAGTAACATGTATTGAACTGAGAGTATGAACACAAATCTGTCTTTAACATTGTGAGCACACACATGTCCTAGTCACGTCTCAGACATGCACCAGATGGTTTGTGCTACAGACTGGAGACCAGCAGTGCATGAGTGTGTGTGTGAGTGTCAGCGTGTGTGTGGGAGTGTGTGTGTGAGTGTGTGAGTGTGAGTGTGTGTGAATGTGTGTGTGAGTGTGTGTGTGAGTGTGTTAGTGTGTGTGTGTGTTTGTGTGTTAGTGTGTGTGTTAGTGTGTGAGTGTGTGTGTGAGTGTATGCGTGTGTAAGTGTGTGTGTGTGTATGAGTGTGTGTAAGTGCGCATGTATGTGTGCCTGAGTGTGTGTGCATGTGTGTGTGGGTGTGTGCATGAGTGTGTGTGTGTGTATGAGTGTGTGTATGTGTGTGTGTCTGTGTGCATGAGTGTGTGTGTGTGTGTGTTTGTGTGTGTTTGTGTCTGTGTGCATGAGTGTGTGTATGTGTGTCTGTGTGCATGAGTGTGTGTGTGTGTGTGTGTGTTTGTGTGTGTGTGCATGAGTGTGTGTGTCAGAGTGTTTGTGTGTGTAAGTGTGTGTGTATATGTGTGCATGAGTGTGTGTGTGTGTGTGTGTATGTGTGTGCATGAGTGTGTGTGTGTGTGTGCATGTGTGTGTGTGTGTGTGTGTCAGAGTGTGTGTGTGTGTATGCATGAGTGTGTGTGTGTCAGAGTGTGTGTGCATGAGTGTGTGCGTGTCAGAGTGTTTGTGTACATGTGTGTGTGCATAAGTGTGTGTGTGTGCATAAGTGTGTGTGTGTCAGAGTGTGTGTGCATGAGTGTATGCGTGTCAGAGAGTTTGTGTGTGTGTGTGTGTGAATGAGTGTGTGTGTCAGAGTGTGTGTGTGTGTGTGTGTCAGAGTGTGTGTGTGCATGAGTGTGTGTGTGTCAGAGTGTGTGTGTGTGTGTGTGTCAGAGTGTGTGTGTGCATGAGTGTGGCAGAGTGTGTGTGTGTGTGTGTGTGCATGAGTGTGTGTGTGTCAGTGTGTGTGGCAGAGTGTGTGTGTGTGTGTGTGCATGAGTGTGTGTGTGTCAGAGTGTTTGTGTGTGTGTTGCTCCGCTCCCCCAGACATCAGCAGCAATCTGAAGAGTGGAATTGGATGTGGAGGCGAGAGCTTTCATCACACACGAGTGTCTCTCCGCGGGGTCTCCCAGGCAGGGCTGCAGGGGTGCAGGAAGAGCTCTGTGGGCGGCCATATTGAAATACAGAGTGGTGGTCCCAGGACTCGCAGCTGCCCTGACATTCAGACACTGCTGGAGGGGCTTGTTTCCACTCTGCCACCCAATTACCTCCCCTCACCTCTCTCTACCCCCCCTCTACTTCTCTCTGCTCCCCCTTACCTTCTCTCTCTCTCTCTCCTGCATCTGTGGTCCTCTCTCTCCTGCATCTGTGGTTCTCTCTCTCCTGCATCTGTGGTTCTCTCTCTCCTGCATCTGTCCTCCCCCTCACCTCTCTCTGCCTCCCCTAACCTCTCTCTGCCTCCCCTATCTATGTCTCTCTGCCTCCCCTTTCCTCCTTCTCCGCTCTTTTCTCTCTTCCCATCCCCTCACCTCCTCTGCCTCCCTCTTACTCTCCTGCCTTCCCCCTCACTCTCTCTGCCTCCCCCTCGACCCTCTCTCTGCCTCCCAACCAGCTCTCTGCCTCCATTTACGTCTCTTGCCTCCCCCCCTTTACCTCTCTTCTCCATCCTCCTCCCCTTCCCTGCCTCACCCCACCTTCCCTGCCTCCCCTCTCTCTTGTCCATCCACTCTACTCTCTTTGCCTCCGCTTACTCTCCCTGCTCCCTCCCATGCTCCCCCTGTCCTCACCTCCCTCTCATTGGCCTCCTTCCCCTCTCTGCTCCCCTCCCCTCCCTGACTCCTCCCTTCTCTGCCTCCCCCACTCCCCTTCTCTCTGCCTCCCCCCCTCTCCTCATCTCTGCTGGACGTAAACTGCAGTTCTATCTGGAGAATTGTTGTTCGATCTGGAGAACTGTTGTGCTGTTCAGTGTTTAGAGTGTAAAGATGGCCTGTGTGGTGTACAGATTCATTGTCTAGAAGCACAGACATCAAGAGGTAGCAGAGCTTTGACACAGTCTCATCAAGCTGGCCCCATGGACACCTGACAGACGTCCCTCTCTGACATGCACAAACACACACCAGGGAGCGACTGGATATTTGGGATGAGGAACTGAAGGAGTCTTTATGGACGTCGGAATGATAGATGGAGGAAAAGGAGCGGATCTGAAGGACCTGTGTGAGAGAGAAGACAGAGAACAACGAGAGAGAGGATGGAGATGTCTTCAGAGATGTGTGAAGAGGGAGAAGTTTAGAAGATTTAGAGAGTGTTTGAGTGTGTTAGAGAGCAGCAGGTGTTAGTCTGAGCCTAGGGCTTTAGGAACAGCTGATTAACAAGGTGAGCTGTCAGTCAGCCAGTCACTAGCTGGTGTCTGTCACACAGACAAGCCTTCTGCTATGTCAAACTCCTCCACTGAGGTTGAGCTCTACACTTTCTTGGCCTATTATTTCATATCCATCGACACACAACACCTATCCCTACTTCTCATCCCCCCAGCCTCTCTATCCCTCCAGCCTCTCTATCCCCCCAGCCCTCTCTCTCCCCCAGCCTCTCTATCCCTCCAGCCTCTCTATCCCTCAGCCTCTCTATCCCCCAGCCTCTCTATCCCTCCAGCCTCTCTATCCCCCCAGCCTCTCTATCCCCCCAGCCTCTCTATCCCTCCAGCCTCTCTCTCCTCAGCTCTCTATGCCCCCAGCTCTCTTCCTCCAGCCTCTCTATCCCTCCAGCCTCTCTATCCCTCCAGCCTCTCTATCCCCCCAGCGTCTCTATACCTCCAGCCTCTCTACACCCAGCCTCTACACTCCCAGCCTCTACACCCAGCCTCTATCCCCCAGCCTCTCTATCCCTCCAGCCTCTCTATCCCTCCAGCCTCTCTATCCCTCCAGCCTCTCTACCCCATGCCTCTAACCCAGCCTCTATCCCCAGCCTCTATCCCTCCAGCCTCTCTATCCCTCCAGCCTCTCTATCCCTCCAGCCTCTCTATCCCTCCAGCCTCTCTATCCCTCCAGCCTCTCTATCCCCAGCCTCTATCCCTCCTTTCATCTTTCCCTCCCACTCTGTTCCCCTCACTATCTCCCTGCCCTGCCTCACACCTGCCTCCCATTCCCCTCCCTTTCTATCCATGCCAGGTTCTTTGCCAGCCCTCTGTGTCTGTCTACGTGCTGTCCTGTATGCCCTGCCCTGCATGGCATCGTGTGCTGGAGAGAGAGAAGGGGGATCGAGAGGGAACGAGAGAGGAGAAGGGACAGAGCATGAGAAGAGAAAAAGAGAGACAGAGAGAGAACAAGACAGAGCGAGACACAGAGAGAGAATAAGATAGAGAGAGCACATAGAAAGAGAAAGATAGAGAGGAGACAGAGAAAGAGAACCAGTACTGATGCAGATGCAGCGCCCATCTCGTTTACAAATATGCAAATAATGTTGCCTTTGTGATATGCAAATGAGAGATTACAGAGCGCTAATTAGGGTCAAAAGAACTGTTCACGTCAATTAGGAAGCATACAAAGGGGATCCATCTTCCTGCTGCCCCAGCCCCCAGCCCCCAGCCCCTGGGCCCCAGCCCCAGTCCCCTGACCCTGACACTGATACACTCAGCTTTTGTTTTAAAACATGAAACATGAAACAGACTGATAATGGTGGCTGGTGTGGAAGGCGGGGCTAGGGGGGTGGGATTAGCATGTGGCTGAATAGACAGAGGTCTCTGTTTCCCTTGAGCGGGGGAAGGGGTGCAAGATGGAGGTGGAGTTGGAAGGTAGAGAGTTCAAGGTGGAGGTGAAGGTTGTGGTTGGAGGTAGAGTCTGGGGGTTGTGGTAGAGGGTTATGGTAGAGGGTTATGGTGGAGGTAGAGGGTTATGGTGGAGGGCTATGGTGAAGGTAGAGGGTTATGGTGGAGGGTTATGGTGGAGGTTATGGTGGAGGTAGAGGGTTATGGTGGAGGGCTATGGTGAAGGTAGAGGGTTATGGTGGAGGGTTATGGTGGTAGGTTAGGTGGAGGTAGAGGGGTTATGGTGGAGGGCTATGGTGAAGGTAGAGGGTTATGGTGGAGGGTTATGGTGGAGGTTATGGTGGAGGTAGAGGGGTATGTGGAGGTGGAGAGAGGGGTGGGGGGGAGAGAGAGGGTAGAGGGTGGGTGGAGGTAGAGGGTGGGTGTGGAGGTGAAGGGTTATGGTAGAGGTAGAGGGTGGAGGTTGAGGGTTATGGTAGAGGGTGGGGTGGAGGTAGAGGTGGAGGGTTGGAGGGTGGGGGTGGTCTAATCTCCCTCTGAGCTGCACCCTGGTTTTAATTCCCTCCTGACGTATTTTCATCTTCTGATCCACACCTCCTATTCATCCTCCTCTCTCGTTCGTTCTCTCATCCTCTCCTCTTATCCTCTCTTCCTCTTCCCCTGGATCACCACACCTGGACA
>BROE01000014.1:401952-411998 GCA_036571765.1 Plecoglossus altivelis
GGTGAAGGTAGAGGGTTATGGTGGAGGGTTATGGTGGAGGGATGGTTGGAGGGATGGATGATGGATGGACGGGCTTGGTTGAAGGTTTGGTTATGGTGGAGGGTTATGGTGGAGGTTATGGTGGGCAGGTTATGGTGACGTAGGAGGGTGGGGGTGGGGTAGAGGGTGTAGGTAGAGGGTTATGGTGGAGGTAGAGGGTGGGTGTGGAGGTGAAGGGTTATGGTAGAGGTAGAGGGTGGAGGTTGAGGGTTATGTAAGAGGGGGAGAGGTGAAGGGAGGGGTGGAGGGTGGAGGGTGGGGGTGTCTAATCTCCCTCTGAGCTGCACCCTGGTTTTAATTCCCTCCTGACGTATTTTCATCTTCTGATCTCACAACCTCTATTCATCTCTCTCTGTCTTCATCTTTCTGCTCCTCCTCCTTATCCTCTCTTCCTCTTCCTGGATCACACACACCTGGACCACACACACACACCTGGACACACCACACACCTGACACACACACACATATGTAAAGTTTGACTCATTCACATGCTGTACTGAACCACACACACACACACACCAGGACCACACACACCGGGACCACACACACTTGGACCACACACTCCTGGACCACACACACACTGGAACCAAACACACCAGGACCACACACACTTGGACCACACACACCTGGACCACACACCCCTGGACCAAAACACTGCTCCAACACCTGGACACACACACCAGGACCACACACACACCTGGACCATACATACACACCTGAATTACACGCACACACACCTGGACCACACACACCTGGACCACACACACACCTGGACCATACACACCTGGACCACACACACCGGGACCACACACACACCTGGACCACACACACACCAGGACCACACACATAACTGGACCACACACACACCTGGACCACACACACCGGGACCAAACACACCAGGACCACACACACTTGGACCACACACACCTGGACCACACACCCCTGGACCACACACACTGGGACCACACACACACCTGGACCACACACACCAGGACCACACACACACCTGGACTACACACACCGGGACCACACACACCGGGACCACACACACCTGACCACACACATACACACACAAAAAACACACACACACACCTGCCACACAACCTGGACCAAACACACCGGGACACACACACACTGGACCACACCACACACCTGCCACACACATAACTGGACCACACACACACCTGGACCACACACACCGGGACCACACACACACTGGGACCAAACACACCAGGACCACACACACTTGGACCACACACACCTGGACCACACACCCCTGGACCACACACACTGGGGGACACACACACACCTGGGACCACCACACACGGGACCACAACACACCTGGACTACACACACCGGGACCACACACACCTGGACCACACACATAACTGGACCACACACACACCTGGACCACACACACCGGGACCACACACACACTGGGACCAAACACCGGACCACACCCACTTGAGACCACCACACCTGGGAACCACACCCCCTGGACCACACAACTGGACACAACACACCTGGACCACAACCCAGGACCATACACACGGGACCACACACACGGGACCACACACACCGGGACCACACACACACCTGGACCACACACACACCTGGACCACACACACCTGGACCACACACACCGGGACCACACACACACCTGGACCACACACACACCTGGACCACACACATAACCTTCACCACCACCTTCACCCCCTTCACCACCACCTTCACCACCACCCTCACCACCACCTTCACCACCACCCTCACCACCTTCACCACCACCTTCACAACCACCCTCACCACCACCCTCACCACCTTCACCACCTTCACCACCTCCCTCACCACCACCTTCACCACCACCTTCACCCCCTTCACCACCCTCACCACCTTCACCACCTTCACCACCACCTTCCCACCCTCACCACCTTCCCACCTTACCACACTTCACACCACCTTCACCACCACCTTCACAACCACCCTCACCACCACCTTCACCACCTTCACCACCACCCTCACCACCTTCACCACCACCTTCACCACCACCTTCACCACCCTCACCACCTTCACCACCACCTTCACCTCCCTCACCACCTTCACCACCACCTTCACCACCTTCACCACCCTCACCACATTCACCACCACCTTCACCTCCCTCACCACCTCCCTCACCACCTTCACCACCACCTTCACCACCTTCACCACCTCCCTCACCACCCTCACCACCCTCACAACCTTCACCACCACCCTCACCACCACCTTCAGCACCTTCACCACCTCCCTAACCACCTACCCCTCACCACTCCACCACCACCCTCCACCACCACCCTGCCACCACCTTCACCACCACCCTCACACCTTCACCACCTTCACCACCAACTCACCACACCCTCACCTCCCTCACCACCTTCACCACCACCCTCACCACCACCTGCACCACCTTCACCACCACCCTCACCACCTTCACCACCCTCACCCACCAAGCCCTACCACCCCCACCACCCTCACCACCACCCTCACCACGCTCACCACCCTCACCACCCTCACCACCATCTTCACCACCACCCTCACCACCCTCAACATCCCTCACCACTTCACCCAACCCTCACCCCACCCTCACCACCACCTTCAACACCACCCTCACCAACTTCACCCCATTCACCACCTTCACCACCACTCTCACCACCACCTTCACCACCTTCACCACCACCCTCACCACCCTCACCACCCTCACCACCCTCACCACCACCTTCACCACCTTCACCACCACCCTCACCACCACCCTCACCACGCTCACCACCCTCACCACCCTCACCACCTTCACAACCCTCACCACCACCCTCACCACCACCTTCACCACCACCCTCACCACCTTCACCCCATTCACCACCTTCACCACCACTCTCACCACCACCTTCACCCCCTCCATCCCTGCTCACCACCTTCACCCCCTTCACTTCCCCTCACCACCTTCACCCCCTCCATCCCTGTTCACCACCCTCACCACCACCTTCACCCCCTCCATCCCTGCTCACCACCTTCACCCCCTCCATCCCTGCTCACCACCCTTACCTGCACTTGCGTCTTGTCACCTGAGAAGAGCAGGGCAGGAACAGGACTTATAGATCAGTTCAGAGACTTTAAAGAGGAACTGCTCAGTGATATTGATCACTTTGTCTCCAGTCGATCAGGTCAATATAGCATCTGCAGACCTGGCTAGCCGTGTATGTCCTGCCATACTCTGGCCTGTATGTTCATGCTAGCAAAAGCTAATGCTAAAGAAGTGTGTTCAAGCTAGCACAGGCTCATGCTAACACAGTGTGTTCAGCCTAGCATGGTGCTAATGGCTCTGTGCCCCAGCTAGCATGTGAAGCAATCCCATCCCAGTTAATTTCACCCTCAACCAGTGCACCACACAGACACACACATACCTCCCCCACCCCCATACACACAGGCACACCCACACACTCCCCCACCACTCCACTGGACACTAGTGACCCTGGGAACCCTCCCCCCCTCACACACACACACCCTCCCCACCCACACCCCCTCCCACACACACACACACACACACACACACGGCTGCTCTGCATTGTTTGCATTACTTTCACTCCAGGACAAGGAGCAGGGCTGGCGGCCAGGGGGTGAAGCGGAGTAGGGCTGGGGGGCCAGGGGGTGAAGCGGAGCAGGGCTGGGGGGCCAGGGGGTGATGTGGAGCAGGGAGCAGGGCTGGGGGGCAAGGGAGTGGTGCGGAGCAGGGCTGGACGGCCAGGGGTTGATGCGGAGTAGGGCTGGGGGGCCAGGGGGTGATGTGGAGCAGGGCTGGGGGGCCAGGGGGTGATGTGGAGCAGGGAGCAGGGCTGGGGGGTGATGCGGAGTAGGGCTGGACGGCCAGGGGGTGAAGCGGAGCAGGGCTGGGGGGCCAGGGGGTGAAGCAGAGCAGGAGCAGGGCTGGGGGCCAGGGGGTGAAGCAGAGCAGGGCTGGGGGGCCAGGCGTGAGGGAGCCAGGGGGTTGGGGGTCAGGGAGGGAGGCCAGGGAGCGGGCGGGCATTGGCTGAGGGAGGCTAGGGGAGGGGGGCTGGGGGCAAAGGGAGCAGGGGGCGAAGAGGACTTGCTGGGCTCAGGGTTATTGTCTAGTCTCGGCAACCCTGCCTGACCCCATTCACAACCCTCAATAGTACCATCTGTATGATCCTGCACTGGGGCAGAGAGCGATGGGAGGGAGAGGGGAGGAGAGAGGGAAGAGGAGAGGGTAGGATGAGGGAGAGGGGGAGGGCGGGAGAGGGGGAGCGAAGGAAAGAGAGCAGAGGACAAGCGTTACTGTCTGTGTTTGGTAGCGTGGTGTCTGCCACACAGCATCAGTCTAAAGGTTTAGTCAGTGAGAGGATTTCTCTCTGTCTTAATCTGTCACACTCCTCTCTCCTACGACCTCCTACATCCTTCACTCCTCCCTCCTTCTACAACCTCCTGCATCCTTCACTCCTCCCTCCTTCTACGGACCTTCCTACATCCTTCCACTCCTCCCCCTTTCTACCGACCTCTCTCCTTCACTCCTTCCCTCCTTCTCTCTCTGTCTCTCTCGTCTCTCTTTTCTCTTCTCTCTGGTCTTATTCTCTTCTCTCCCTCCTTCCTTCACTACCTCCCTCCTTCTCTCCATCCAACCCTTCCTCTTTCACTCCTTCTACTATCTCCTTCCTACTGCTTCTACAGTCTTCATTCACAGTCTCTACCTTGTCCTTTCTCCCATCATCTGGCTAGATCTGTCTCCTCTCATCCTCATCCCTCCCCCTCTCTCTCTTTCTTGTCTCTGGGGAAACATTCCAGGCCTCTATCCAGACTGTTATTTTCCCATGAGGCCGCAGGTGAAACTAGGACTCTCCCTCCACTCAGAGAAACACCATCTGTCCCTGTTCCCTCCACCCCTCCCTCCACCTCTCTCTGTCTGTCTGTCTCACTCCCTGTCTCATTCTCTGTTTCCCTCCCTGTCTCCCTCTTCCTGTCTCCCTCCACCCACTCTACCCATCTCACCCAACCTCTCCTGTCTCCCCTCCACTCCCTCCCCCTCCCACCTCTCCTGTCCTCCTTTCCACCTCTCTCTTTCACCTCTCCTGTTCTCCTCCACCCTCTCTTCACCTCTCCTGTCCTCCTCCACCCCTCCTCTTCACCCTCTCCTGTCCTCCCTCCACCCCTCTCTTCACCTCTCCTTCCCGCCTCCTGTTCCACCCCTGTTACTCCTCTCATACCAGTGCTAAATCAGGAATGCTCTCTCTCTCCCTCTCCCACTCTTTAGTCTTCTCTCTCTTCCTCTACTCTCTCTCTCCTCTTCTCTCTCATCCAATCAAAATATTTTTTATAAATAAATGTATTATGTATAAATAATGTGTGTAAATGAATCCAGCAGCAAGCAGGATTTGTACGTGTTGGAAACAGGAATCCTGACTGTTGCTGAGACACGCTGAGTTGTGAGGGCTAGTCAGTCACAGTAAACAAGCATGACATCATCAGTAGCCCTGGGAAGCAGGTCTGGACAGTCCAAATGCCTGTCTGAGAGCCTGCCTGCCTGCCTGGCCCTATCTGCCTGCCTGCCGCCTGCCTGTCTGCCTGCCTGCTGCCTGCCTGCCTGCCTGCCTGCCTGCCTGCCTGTCTGTCCGTCAGCTTGCCTGCCTGTCCGTCTGCCTGCCTGTCTGCCTGATGCCCTGGTTCTGCTGAGGACTTAACTGCCAGGGGAAGGGGGGGGGGGGGCTCTTTCACGTGGGAACCTGAGGTAGGGGGGGCAACCACGCAGACAGAAATGAGTGTGAAAACACTGTACACATACACACACATTCATACACACACAATCACACACAACATTCACACACACGCACAAAGAGCATTCATACACTCACACACTTTCTCACACACACACTCTCTCTCTCACACACACACACACACAACACACACGCCCGCCACACACACACACACACACACACACTCTCACATATCGACCCCCCCCTCCCGTCCAACCACTCCCTCTGTCTCAAGCACCTCAGTTCCACAGTCCAGCAGTGAAAGAGCCAGACACACAGAGGCCTGCACACTGCCAACACACACACACACACACACACATTCACCATGCTGACATCAAGATACACACCCCCTGCCCACACATGCTCTGACCTCCTCCCCCCTGTCACACACACCCCACAGAGTGTGTTCTACCCCAGAGTGTGTGTTCTACCCCAGAGTGTGTTCTACCCCACAGTGTGTGTTCTACCCTAGAGAGAGTGTTCTACCCCAGAGTGTGTGTTCTACCCTAGAGAGTGTTCTACCCCACAGAGTGTGTTCTACCCAAGAGAGTGTTCTACCCCAGAGTGTGTGTTCTACCCCACAGAGTGTGTTCTACCCTAGAGAGTGTTCTACACTAGAGAGTGTTCTACCCCAGAGTGTGTGTTCTACCCTAGAGAGTGTTCTACCCTAGAGAGTGTTCTACCCTAGAGTGTGTGTTCTACCCTAGAGAGTGTTCTACCCCAGAGTGTGTTCTACCCTAGAGAGTGTTCTTCCCCACAGAGTGTGTTCTACCCTAGAGAGTGTTCTACCCTAGAGAGTGTTCTACCCCAGAGTGTGTGTTCTACCCTGGAGAGTGTTCTACCCTAGAGAGTGTTCTACCCTAGAGAGTGTGTTCTACCCTAGAGAGAGTGTTCTACCCCACAGAGTGTGTTCTACCCTAGAGAGTGTTCTACCCCAGAGTGTGTGTTCTACCCCACAGAGTGTGTTCTACCCCAGAGTGTGTGTTCTACCCTAGAGAGTGTTCTACCCCAGAGTGTGTGTTGTACCCTAGAGAGTGTTCTACCCTAGAGAGTGTTCTACCCTAGAGAGTGTGTTCTACCCTAGAGAGTGTTCTACCCTAGAGAGTGTGTTCTACCCTAGAGAGAGTGTTCTACCCCAGAGTGTGTGTTCTACCCCACAGAGTGTGTTCTACCCCCGAGTGTGTGTTCTACCCTAGAGAGTGTTCTACCCCAGAGTGTGTGTTCTACCCTAGAGAGTGTTCTACCCTAGAGAGTGTTCTACCCTAGAGTGTGTTCTACCCTAGAGAGTGTTCTACCCCAGAGTGTGTGTTCTACCCCAGAGTGTGTTCTACCCCACAGAGTGTGTGTTCTACCCTAGAGAGTGTTCTACCCTAGAGAGTGTTCTACCCCAGAGTGTGTGTTCTACCCTAGAGAGTGTTCTATCCCAGAGTGTGTGTTCTACTCCAGAGTGTGTTCTACCCCACAGAGTGTGTGTTTTACCCTAGAGAGTGTTCTACCCTAGAGAGTGTTCTACCCTAGAGAGTGTGTTCTACCCCAGAGTGTGTGTTCTACCCTAGAGAGTGTTCTACCCTAGAGAGAGTGTTCTACCCCAGAGTGTGTGTTCTACCCCAGAGTGTGTGTTCTACCCTAGAGAGTGTTCTGCCCTAGAGAGTGTTCTACCCTAGAGAGTGTTCTACCCCACAGAGTGTATGTTCTACCCCACAGAGTGTGTGTTCTACCCTAGAGAGTGTTCTACCCTAGAGAGTGTTCTACCCCAGAGTGTGTGTTCTACCCTAGAGAGTGTTCTACCCCAGAGTGTGTGTTCTACCCCAGAGTGTGTGTTCTACCCCACAGAGTGTGTGTTCTACCCTAGAGAGTGTTCTACCCTAGAGAGAGTGTTCTACCCCTCAGTGTGTTCTACCCCACAGTGTGGTGTGTTCTGCCCCAGAGAGTATGTTCTACCCCACGGTGCGTTCTATCCTAGAGAGTATGTTCTACCCCACGGTGTGTTCTACCCTAGAGAGTGTGTTCTACCCTAGAGAGTGTTCTACCCTACACAGTGTTCTACCCCAGAGTGTGTGTTCTACCCTAGAGAGTGTTCTACCCCAGAGTGTGTGTTCTACCCCAGAGTGTATGTTCTACCCCACAGAGTGTGTGTTCTACCCTAGAGAGTGTTCTACCCTAGAGAGTGTTCTACTCTAGAGAGTGTTCTACCCCAGAGTGTGTGTTCTACCCTAGAGAGTGTTCTACCCTAGAGTGTGTGTTCTACCCTAGAGAGTGTTCTACTCTAGAGAGTGTTCTACTCTAGAGAGTGTTCTACCCTAGAGAGTGTGTGTTGTACCCTAGAGAGTGTTCTACCCTAGAGAGTGTTCTACCCTAGAGTGTGTTCTACCCCAGAGTGTGTGTTCTACCCCAGAGTGTGTGTTCTACCCTAGAGAGTGTTCTACCCTAGAGTGTTCTACCCTAGAGAGTGTTCTACTCTAGAGAGTTTTCTACCCTAGAGAGTGTGTTCTACCCTAGAGAGTGTTCTACCCTAGAGAGTGTGTGTTCTACCCCAAAGTGTGTGTTCTACCCTAGAGAGTGTGTTCTACCCTAGAGAGTGTTCTACCCTAGAGAGTGTGTTCTACCCCTCTGTGTGTTCTACCCCACAGTGTGTTCTACCCTAGAGAGTGTTCTACCCTCGAGAGTGATCTACCCTAGAGAGTGTTCTACCCTAGAGAGTGTGTTCTACCCTAGAGAGTGTGTTCTACCCCTCAGTGTGTTCTACCCCACAGTGTGGTGTGTTCTACCCTAGAGAGTGTTCTACCCCAGAGAGTATGTTCTACCCCACGGTGTGTTCTATCCTAGAGAGTATGTTCTACCCCACGGTGTGTTCTACCCTAGAGAGTGTGTTCTACCCTAGAGAGTGTGTTCTACCCCTCAGTGTGTTCTACCCCACAGTGTGTTCTACCCCACAGTGTGGTGTGTTCTACCCTAGAGAGTATGTTCTACCCCACGGTGTGTTCTATCCTAGAGAGTATGTTCTACCCCACAGTGTGTGTTTTCTACCCTAGAGAGTGTGTTCTACCCTAAAGAGACAACAAAAGAAGATCATCACTCTCCCCCTCTCCTCCCCCTCTCCTCCCCCTCTCCGCCCAGAACGATAGCACTAAGACAAGAGAGGAGAGTTAGGAAAGAGAGGAGCGATACAAGGAGGGAGAGAGGAATAAAAGGATATAAAGGAGTGAGAGAGAGAAGAGAGAGAGGTGAGAGAGAGGATTGAGAGGAGAGAGAGGAGAGAGAGAGGAGTGAGAAGAGAGAGAGGAGAGAGAGGAGAGAGAAGAGAGGAGAGAGACAGGAGCGAACAGAGTGAGAGTAGAGAGAGGAGAGAGAGGAGAGAGAGGAGAGAGAGAGGAGAGAGAGAGGAAAGAAAAGGAGAAGGGAGAGGAGAGAGAGGGGAGAGAGGAGAGAGAGGAGAGAGAGGAGAGAGAGAGGAAAGAAAGGCGAAGGGACGAGGAAGAGAGGAAGAGAGAGGACAGGAGGAGAGAGAGGAGAGAGAGAGGACGAAAAGGAGCAGGAAGAGGGAGAGAGAGGGAGAGAGAGAAAGGAGAGAAGGGGAGAGGCCGGTGCCATTTTCTCATAGTGAACATAAAAGAGCAAGCGGGGACGCCGGGATACTGGTTGCAGTTAGCACGGTCCCCTCCCTCCTCCCCCCTCTCCCCCCTCCTCCCCCCTCTCTCCTCCCTCCTTGTTGATGACTGGTTAAATGGAAGACAAGACGGAAGGAAGCGGGAAGGTAGAAAGAGAGGGAAGTCAGAGAGGGAGAGATGGGGAGAGAAAAAGAGGGGGAGGTCAGAGAGGGAGAGATGGGGAGAGAAAAAGAGGGGGAGGGAGAGTGAGAGATGGGGTGTGAGGGGGAGACACAGCTTCATGACATAAATGACCATTTGACCCAAATAAACAATGTGTACTAAACAAAGAAACTAGGAGAGGAGGAGGAGAGAGGAGAGAGGAGGGCTGGGAGAGAAATATGGTGAAGAAGAGAGGAGGAGAGAGGAGGAGGGAAGAGGGCTGGGAGAGAAAGAGAGAAGAAGAGAGGAGGAGGACAGCTGGGAGAGGAAGAGAGAGGAGAAGAGAGGAGGAGAGAGTAGGGCTGGGAGAAAAAGAGAGGAGAAGAGAGGAGGAGAGAGGAGTAGGGAGGAGGGCTGGGAGAGAAGGAGAGAAGAAGAGAGGAGGAGGGCTGGGAGAGGAAGAGGGAGG
>BROE01000014.1:420201-438223 GCA_036571765.1 Plecoglossus altivelis
AAGCTACTCACACCCAATCTCTCTCTTCTCTCCTCCTCTCTCTCTCTGTGGTCTCTCTCTCTCTTCTCTCTCCTCTCTCTCGTCTCTCTCACTCTTCTCTCTCTCCTTACACAAACACACACACACCCATTCTCTCTCTCTCTCTCTCTCTCTCTCACCCGCCCTCTCCCCTGCCTGCTCTCTCACCTGCCTCTTTCTCACCTGCCTCTCTCTCACCCTGCTTCTCCCTCCCTCTCTCCCACCCGCCGCTCTGTTCACCTGCCTCCTCTCTCACTGCCTCTCTCACTCTTTGCCTCTCTCTACCGTGTCTCTCTCTCACCTGGCCTCTCTCTCACCTGCCTCTCTCTCACCTGCCTCCCCACCCTGTCTCTCTCACCTGCCTCTCTCTCACCTGCCTCTCTCCCACCTGCCTCTCTCCCACCTGCCCATGTCTCTCTTCCCACCCTGTCTCCTCACCTACCTCTTCCCACCTGCCTCTCTCCCGACCTGTCTCTCTCTCTCCAACCTGCCTCTTTCTCACCTGCCTCTCTCTCACCTGCCTCTCTGCCAATCTGTCTCTCTCCCACCCTACTCTCTCAACCTGTCTCTCTCTCACCTCCTCTCTCACCTGTCCTCTCTCACCTGTCCTCTCTCACCTGTCTCTCTCCCACCTGCCTCTCTCTCCACCCTCTCTCAAAGCATTGTAGTTTAAGATGGGCCAATTAAGGTGAGTCTCTGTGTGCGTGGTGAGAGAGAGAGTATGTGGGAGTTTGTGTGATTGTGTGTGAGTTTGTGTGAGTGTGTGTGTGTGAGGATGTACATGCACACCAGACATATTGCTTTGTTGTGCTTATGTCCACAATGTATGTGTCTGTATGTGTACTGTGTGTGAGTGTACTGTGTGAGTACTGCGTGTGAGTACTGTGTTACTTGGTCTTGGTCTGTCTGATGGTGTTATTTGTGTCCCTTCAGAGTCGTGAAACAGAGGACTTTCACCTCCCATGCCTCCCCCTGTCTCCCCTGCCTCACTCTTCCTCTTCCCTCCCACAGCCTCTCTCCCTCCCCCTCCCCTGCCTCTCTCTCTTCCTCTTTTCTCCCACTGCCCCCCCCCCCCTCTCTCTCTCTCTCTCTCTCTCTCTCTCCCCCTTCACCTCTCTGCCTCTCTACCCCTCCCTTCCGCCTTCATCCTCCAACTGCTTCCAAACTGCTACCTGGAATCGGCCTATGACATCACCAACATGACATGAGAGGTGGAATAGAGGGTTTAGGTGGAATAAGGTGGGGAAAAGGGTGGAAAGGAGGAGGGAGGAGGAGGAGGAGGGAGGAGAGAAGAGGGTGAAGGAGAGGCAGCGGGGACACAGGGGAGGAAGAGGGAGGGTGATGCATTATGAAGGTTGAATGATGCATGTAAGAAATAGAAAGTACAGATGTTTGTGAACGTAAAAATGTAAAATGTTAACGTTGGTTCTGAGTACAGTATTTAAACTCTGTAATACCCCAACCCTGTTTCATTCTATTCTTCACTCTTTTTATTATGAAGCATACATGAGCAGCAACAAATGTAAGCTTTTAAATAAGTATGCATACTTTTTATTTATGAATATAGTATAGATTTAAAATGTACAAAGATATCAGTTGCAGAATACTAGTAAAAACAGAATCCATCTGCAAGCTCCACAAACCCACCCCTTCTCTCTTCCTCTCTTTCTCCTCTCTTCACTCTCTCCTCTCTTCACTTCCCTTCTCCTCTCCTCTCCTCTCGTCACTTCTCTTCTCCTGTGTAGTAACAGGTGGTCGCCCACTATTTGTCAACATGGTTCAACTTGAACATTCATGCCAGTGAAGAATATTGACTTGACTTGCGATAGGAAGAGAGAGTAGTGAGAGGGAGGGAAGTAAGAGAGGGAGAGGGAAGTAAGGAGAGAGAGAGGGGAGTAGAGAGAAGAGAGAGGAAGTAGGAGAGAGGGAGGGGAGTTAGCAGAGAGATGTGGTGGAGAGTAAGGAGAGAGAGAGCGGGAGTAGAGATGGAGGAGTAGAGAGGACGGGAAGTAGGAGAGAGACGGGGGAGTAGGAGAGAGGAGGGAAGTAGGAGAGGAGAGAGTAGGAGAGAGAGAGAGTAGGAGAGAGAGGGGAATAGCGAGAGAGAGAGAGTGGAGTAGAGAGAGGAGTAGGAGAGCAGAGGGGAAGAGGAGAGGGAGGAAGTGGGAGAGAGAGAGGGGAGTAGGAGAGTAGGGAGGGGAGTAGGAGAGGGGCGTAGGCAAGAGAGGAGAGTAGAGAGAGAGAGAGTGGGGCGGAGAGAGAGGGGATGGAGAGAGGGAGGGGAGTAGGAGAGAGAGGGAGTAGGAGAGAGCGGGTAGTAGGAGAGGAGGGAGGAGTAGGAGAGAAGGAGTAGGAGAGAAAGAGGGGAGTAGGAGAGAAGAGGGGAAGTAGGAGAGAGAGAGAGTAGGAAGAGGGGCATAGGAGGAGAGAGGGAGTAGGAATAGGAGTAGAGAGAGAGAGGAGTTAGGAGAGGCGGGCACCGTAGGAAGAGAGGGGAGCAGGAGAGAGAGAGGAGTAGGAGAGAGGAGGGAGTGGTAGAGAGAGAGGGAGTAGGAGAGAGGGAAGGCAGGAGAGAGTGGGAGCGAGTAGGAGAGAGAGAGGGGAGTAGCGAGAGAGGGAGGAGTAGAGACGAGGGAGGGAGTAGGAGAGAAGGGGAGTAGGAGAGGGGGCGTAGGAGAGAGAGAGGGCTCCAGGTAATCATAGGAGGCTTAATCTCAGTGTAACAACATTAACTACGGTCTAACTGAGAGTGAAATATTCAAGATACAAGACAATCTACTCAACGTTTAAATTACCTACCAAACTCCTCCACACAGACAGAGTCATCTGAGAGGAGGAGAGAGACAGAGGAGGAGAGAAGGGAGAGACAGAGGGAGAGAGACAGAGGGGAAACAGAGGGGAGAGACAGAGGGAAGAGAGGGAGAGAGCGGAGAGAGGGAGACAGTGAGAAAGAGATGGGGGAGAGAGGGGGAGAGAGGGGAGTGACAGAGGGAGAGAGACGGGGAGAGAGGGGGAGAGAGAGGGGAGAGAGGGAGTGACAGAGGGAGAAGAGACAGAACGGGGCAGAGAGGAGAGACAGAGGGGAAGAGAGGGGGAGAGACAGAGGGAATAAAGGGGGGAAAGGTGAGAGAGGGGGAGGGGAGAAAGAGAGAGGGGACAGAGATGTAAGAGAAGGTAGGAAGAGAGAAAGGGAACTGAGAGGGGGATAGAGAGGAAAGATAGAGGGGGGAGGAAAGAGAGTCATCTGACAGAGAGAGGGGGGACGGTGTCACCTGACAGAGAGAGGGGGGAGGGAAGAGAGTCACCTGACAGAGAGAGGGAAGAATAGAAAGGGGATACGGTCCTCTGTGGGTGTATCTAGTTTATTCTTACGGAATGAACTAAGCCTCGGTCAGTAACCCCTCATCAACCAGCCTGGCGTTTAGCCTGGGGGTTAGCCTAGCGGTTAGCCTGGCGGTGAGCCTAGCGGTTAGCCTGGGGGTTAGCCTGGCGGTGAGCCTAGCGGTTAGCCTGGGGGTTAGCCTGGGGGTTAGCCTGGGGTTAGCCTAGCGGTTAGCCTGGGGGTTAGCCTGGGAGTTAGCCTAGCGGTTAGCCTGGCGGTGAGCCTGGCAGTTTAACCAGTGTCAGTATAGCAGTTAGCCTAGTGATAGCTCAAAACGCCACCGCAGTGATTTGTACATGTTCCATTAATAGTCTAACAAGGGTTTCATACATGTTAATGAGGGCTGTCGGTAGCTATTACAGCAAAAGCTGTTTAAAGGGGGGGAGTATAAATGATCGTGTGTGTGAGGATAGTGTGTGTGTGTGTGTGTGGATAGTGTGTGTGTGTGTGGATAGTGTGAGTGTGTGTGAGGACAGTGTGAGTGTGTGAGGATAGTGTGAGTGTGTGTGAAGATAGTGTGTGTGTGAGGATAGTGTAAGTGTGTGTGTGGATAGTGTGAGTGTGTGTTGGGATAGTGTGAGTGTGTGTGAGGATAGTGTGAGTGTGTGTGGATAGTGTGAGTGTGTGTTGGGATAGTGTGAGTGTGTGTAAGCAGAGGTCTGAGTGTGTTTAAATCACACGTGTAACATGTGAGCAGTAACATGTAATCAGTCACATGTGAGCAGTCACATGTGAGCAGTCACATGTGAACAGTCACATGTGAGCAGTCACATGTGAGCAGTCACATGTGAACAGTCACATGTGAACAGCAACATTTGAACAGTAACATGTGAACAGTACCATGTGGGCAGTAACATATGAGCAGTAACATGTGAGCAGTAACATGTGATCAGTAACATATGAGCAGTAACATGTGAACAGTAACATGTGATCAGTAACATGTGAGCAGTAACATGTGAGCAGTCACATGTGAACAGTAACATGTGATCAGTAACATGTGATCAGTAACATGTGATCAGTAACATGTGATCAGTAACATGTGAACAGTCACATGTGAGCAGTAACATGTGAGCAGTAACATGTGATCAGTAACATGTGATCAGTAACATGTGAACAGTCACATGTGAGCAGTAACATGTGAGCAGCAACATTTGAACAGTACCATGTGAGCAGTAACATGTGAGCAGTAACATGTGAACAGTACCATGTGAACAGTAATATGTGAGCAGTAACATGTAAGCAGTAACATGTGAACAGTAACATGTGAACAGTAACATGTGAGCAGTAACCATCATGTGAGATGTTCACATTGTGTAGGTCACGCAGCTGTAACCTCCGTGGAACAGTGGAAGCATTCTGGGACCATACAGGGTTAGGGTTATACACACAGCATTGATATTTAATGAGATCAGAGCCAAGCAGAAATATCCTCCCTTATCTCCTCCCTCCCTCTCACCTTATCTCCTCCTCCCTCCCTCTATCCTCTCACCTTATCTCCTCCCTCCCTCTATCCTCTCACCTTATCTCCTCCCTCCCTCCCTCTCTCCTCTCACCTTATCTCCTCCTCCCTCCCTCTCCCCTCTACTGTATCTCCTCCCTCCCTCTTCTCTCCCTCCCTCCTTCCCTCTCCTCCATCCCCTCTCTCCCTCTCTCTCCTTCTTTACAAACACAGTGTTATGAAATCTCCTTGAGAGCCAAAGGGGGCTCATCGATTAAAAGTCATCACCATAATTACTCTCTATGAACTTCATACAGCATGTACAGCCTGCACACAAAATACATTGAAATGCAGGTAAAATATACATATTTTTCCAACAATCCTTTGCTGCATATTCTGGGCTGGGGTTAGGCCAGCTAAAACAGAGTGATTATTTACAGTACCACACCAAGCAAACAGAGAATTCATTTTCACTGCCAAAAATAAAAATGCATGAATACTGAATATGTTCAGTAACTCACTGACCAGGAAGAGGGTGGGGAGACCCTGCAGAGACAGCAAATACTGGAGAACAAAGACTCAAGACGCTACAATCTTTGCACCCAAGGACAATCCTTGTGGGGTAAGAATCCTGCAAATACCATGTTGTCACAAATATTAAGAAACTAATGTATTAAACTCTCTTATCACTGCAAAAACACCATTAATGATTTTATATTAAATAATAAAATGCTTATGTGAGAAAAACATGTAGTTATGTATGGTTTAGTCTTCCTGGAAATGTGAAGGTGTTATTATTAAACAATGCCATGCTACTGTTGAAAATAAGTAGAACATAATGTAATTACTGTGTTGTTTGAAGATAGAGCCTTCTGGCAATATCTCACAATCTGGAGAATGAGAGGAGTGAGAAGGGGGAAGGGAGGAAGAGAGGGAGAGAAGGGAGGGAGGGAGAGAGGGAATGGAAGGGAGGGAGAGAGAGAGGCAAGGGAGAGAGGGAGGAAAGGGAGGGAGGAAGAGAGGAAGGGAGAGACAGAGAGAGAGAGAGGGAAGAGAGGAAGGGAGAGAGAAGGAGGGGAGGGGAAGGAGAGAGAGGGAAGGGAGGGAGGGAGAGAGAGAGAGAGACAGAGAGAGAGGGAGAGAGGGAGGGAGGGAGGGAGAGAGAAAGAGAGCGAGGGAGAGAGAGAGGGAGAGAGAGAGAGAGAGAGAGGGAGGGAGGGAGAGAGAGAGGGTGCTCTCTGTGCAGGTGCAGACAGAGGTGAGTGTTTTCTCTCCCCATATTTTGACACATAAGGTAGTGTAACCTCCTCCGTCTTCCTCTTACACACACCCACACACAAACATTAACACAAGTCACATTTGATCTGTTATTACCTCCTAACAGATACATCCTGCTGATATCCACTGCCTTTGTCTCATCCTGAATGCTCTAACCCTCTCTGTTTGATTAACTTTCTAAGCTTAACCTTCAAACCCTATCTCTAACCCTATATCTCTAACCCTAACCCTATCTCTCTAACTCTCTAACTCTATCTCTCTAACCCTATCCCTCTAACCCTAACCTTCTAACCCCAACTCTGTAACTCTCAAACCCTAATTCTCTAACCCAGGGTTGGGCAAACATTTTGACTGGTGGCCACTATGGGTTCAAACATTGTACAGAGGGGTCGGGCCAGGAGCATGTGGATGGCACGTTTGAGACGGATATACTACAGTGTTGTGTGTAGCGTGTGCAAACTCCATAGCACGGTAAACGCAAGCAAATGTACAACACAATTTACTAACAGTGCACACTGAGGACTGCATCTTTCAAATGTGCAAAATAGCCCTTATCCAGTTGGTACGTTTGTCTCAATGAAAATGCAAGGTGTGGCGTTTACACACTATTTTGCACAATGCTGGGATGAGAAAATGTAAATAGATTAAAATAGCACACGCAATGTGATTTATCGAACCTGAAGATTTCATCTGTTTTAACGCGTTTCAATTGAAGGTGAAAAGTTCAATAAACATTTATTTAGTAAAAGATGAATGGAATCAATATTAACATTGAAAACATATTAATGCCCAACGAGATTCTCAAGCTCAAATTTAAATGTATTTATTTCATACTTAGAATAGATTTATTCTATCCAATAGAAACCTTCTGTGTCCAGGAAGTGAATGATAGTTCTGAATGCACAACAGTACAAAGAATAACAAGCAAGGTGTCCTCACTTGTTAATTTACCCAGAGTACTTGTTACTTGTTATTAACCAGAGTACCACTGTTTGATTCGTTTCCCATGATGCATCAGTGAGGCGTGCAATGGTTAACACATGGACAGGGGGAGATGGAAGAGGAGGGGTTGTAAAATATGTCCCAGCAACTTTGCTACGTAACTGAAGCAATGCTCCAACGCCCTTTCTTCAGGAAGAGTAGAAGGAGGCAGGGTAGACTATATAAAAAGGAGGGAGAAGGGAGGAGGAGAAAGGGATGAAGAAAGAGGGAATAATAGAAGGAGAGATGGAGTGAGGATGGAGAGAGTAAGGGCCCTTACTCTCTCCATCCTCACTCCATGTCTCTACATGTGTGAGGGAAGAGGGGAGAGCGGAGGAGAGGAAGAGTGGGGAAGATGGAGGAAGAGAAGCAGGGATGAGGAGAGAGGGAAACAGAGATAGGGAGGAGGGATGAGGAGAGAGGGAGACAGAGATAGGGGGAGGGATGAGGAGAGAGGGAGACAGAGATAGGGGGAGGGATGAGGAGAGAGGGAGACAGAGATAGGGAGGAGGGATGAGGAGAGAGGGAGCCAGAGATAGGGAGGAGGGATGAGGAGAGAGGGAGACAGAGATAGGGAGGAGGGATGAGGAGAGAGGGAGACAGAGATAGGGAGGAGGGATGAGGAGAGAGGGAGACAGAGACAGGGGGAGGGATGAGGAGAAAGGATGAGCTAGAGAGGGAGGTAGGAGATGGTTTTAGTTTAACTTGAATTGATGATTTGAATTGGGAATAACCAAGATAACTTCCTTTGGTGAGGAGATAGACGGATAACCTTGTTACATTTATTGACGAGACGTTGAAATAAATATAAATACAGTATTACTGTATACTGGGCTGGAAGGTGCCTCTTTCTCCCTCCTCCCCGTCCACCTCCCTCCCTGCTCTCCCCCTCCCTGTCCCTCCTCCCTCCCTGCTCTCCCCCTCCCTCCCTGCTGTCCCCCTCCCTCCCTGCTCTACCCCTCCTCACTTAGAGCAATGCTTCTCTGTGCTGGCTAGGGGAGGGGCCTCCCTTGGGGGGGGGCAGGGAGGGAGGAGGGCTCTCCCCTATAAATCTCTGCTCCAGAGAAAACAATCAATTTTCACTTTTAATTATTTACCAAGGCCTGCTGGACTGAGGCATTTATTCTTCTGACCTGTCCAGATTAAAAATGAAAAATTATGAGATTAATATTTTGGAGGTGAACAACCCCAAAAATAAGTAAAAATATATTTATAGTTATCTTTATGTTTACAGGAAAATAAAAATAGCCGCCCTTAAGACTTCCTCTGACGGGAAGGTTAACATTAGCCGATTGGGCTGATCAATAACTTCATAAATTTCTTCTCTAACTCCCACCTCCCCTGTTGCCCCACACACACATACACACACACACACACACACACACACACATGTACACACACACACACCCAAGGGAGGGATAGAAAGAGAGATGTAGAGAAAGAGAGAGAGAAGTGTATCTTCCTTAGCCCTCCTCCTCTTCCCCTCCCCCATCCCTCTCCCCTTCCCTCCCCCATCCCTCTCCTCTTTCTTCCCCCATCCCTCTCCCCTTCCCTTCCCCATCCCTCTCCTCTTCCTTCCCCCATCCCTCTCCTCTTCTTTCCCCCATCCCTCTCCTCTTCCCTCTCCCCTTCCCTCACCACAACGCCAACATATTGAATCCTATCTTTTATTAGTCAACCTCCAGGTGGGAGACGTTCCTCCTTCAGAGGAACTGCATGAACACCAAAGGACTGCAGGCAAAGAAACTGCACAAAATCACCCAAACTCACCAGCGTGTTCTACTGATTGGCTGATCCAAACTCACAAGCACCAGTGTGTTCTACTGATTGGCTGATCCAAACTCACAAGCACCAGCATGTTCTACGGATTGGCTGATCCAAACTCACAAACACCAGCGTGTTCTACTGATTGGCTGATCCAAACTCACAAACACCAGTGTGTTCTACTGATTGGCTGATCCAAACTCACAAGCACCAGCGTGTTCTACCGATTGGCTGGTCGCCATCATCAGTATGATGCCAAGAGTCGTGTGAATGGTTGAAATAGAGCCACAATTCCAGCCCTGTTTCTCGTATGGGCAGGGATGGAGGGGGAGGGAGGATATAGGATGGAGGGGAGGAGGGGGGTGAGAGGGAGGAAAGAGATTCATGGTGAAGGGTTCCCCAGTTTGCCTCCGGCATTGAGTGCTGCAGACAGACAGGTACACACAGAATAACACACGTAACTGTCAGGACAACAAGACAGAGAGAGAGAGAGAGAGAGAGAGGTAGAGAGAGAGGTAGAGAGAGAGGTAGAGAGAGAGAGAGAGAGGTAGAGAGAGAGGTAGAGAGAGAGAGAGGTAGAGAGAGAGAGGTAGAGAGAGAGAGAGAGAGAGAGAGAGAAAGAGGCGAGAGATGAGAAAGGCATAGATGATAAATATTAGAGAGAGAGGTAGAGAGTGAGAGGAGAGCGGGAAGAGCAAGTAGAGAGAGAGGCGGGAGATGACAGAGGCAGAGAGAGGAGAAAGAGAGGGAGGAGAGAGATGAGGGAGATGAGAGAGAGGAGAGACGCAGAGAGAGGAGAAAGAGAGAGAGGAGAGAGAGGAGGGAGATGAGAGAGAGGAGAGAGACAGAGAGAGGAGAGCGATGAGGAAGATGAGAGAGGCAGAGAGAGGAGAGCGATGAGGAAGATGAGAGAGGCAGAGAGAGAGAGAGAGTGGTGTTCTTCTGGTGGCAGCTAAACTAACACTTGAGTCCTGTTCAGGGATTGTCTCCCGGGGGAGGGGCTGTCAGATTCAGACACATATCTACACTGAGCACCCAACTATACACGCACACGTACACACACACACACACACACTCACGCACACGCACACACGCACACACACACACACTCACACACACACACACACACTCACGCACGCGCACACACACACACACACACACTCACACACTCACACACTCACACACTCACACACACACACTCACACACACACACACACTCACACACACACTCACACACTCACACACTCACACTCACACACACGCACATACACTTAAACACGCACACACACACACACACACTCACACACACGCACACACTTACACACACGCACACACACACGCACACACACTCACTGGGCCTAAGTGTGTTCCCAGGTAGCAACTAGAGTTCCCTGAACCAGTCACCCCCCTACTGACAAGAGCGTGTTCATCTAACACTTTATCCTGAACGACATATGTGAGATGTACCCATCCCCATGTTCTACCACTGAGCTATATCCATCCTCATGTTCTACCACTGAGCTGTACCCATCCCCATGTTCTACCACTGAGCTGTACCCATCCCCACGTTCTACCACGTGTGTGGTGTGTGTGGTGTGTGGTGTGTGTTGTGTCTGGTGTGTGTGGTGTGTGTGTGGTGTGTAATGTGTGTATGTGTGTGTGTGTGTGTGGTGTGTATATGTGTGTTTGGTGTGTGTGGTGTGTGTGTGGTGTGTATGTGTGTGTGTGGTTGTGTGGTGTGTGTGTGATGCGTGTGTGCAGTGTGTGTGGTGTGTAATGCGTGTGTGTATGGTGGAGCAGGTGTAAGACACCTGTCTGTTTTACCTGGATCATCACAGCAGATGTGGAGGTGTGTGGAGACACAGCATTGAAGGGGGGCAGCATTGACTCAGCTATCTCTCCACTGACTTATGTTCCTCAAACAGGAATGTATAAGAACACACAAACCAATCTATCTCTCTGTCTACCTGTTCATCTTTCTCTGCCCCCCCTGTACCAGTGGCGACTTGAGGCACAGGTATCATTTATAACAGGACCTGCTAATGCAGACTACTTCCATGTTTTATTCATACTCTTTTATCATTAGGGGCCCACTTAAAAAGGTGAGGCTAGGATTGGAGGCTGCGGTAGTGGTGGGGCTGCAGTAGGAGTGGGGCTGTGTGAGACTGGGGCCAGGGTGAGGCTGAGGCTGTGATGAGACTGGGGCCAGGGTGAGGCTGGGGCCAGGGTGAGGCTGGGGTTGGGTGAGGCTGAGGCTGTGATGAGACTGGGGCCAGGGTGAGGCTGAGGCCAGGGTGAGGCTGGGGCCAGGGTGAGGCTGGGGTTGGGTGAGGCTTGGGTCTCACCCAAGTCTTTCATGAAACTTCAAACAGACCTTCTGATTCCTCCATCTGTCTTGTAAGTTCCTCATAAGCAGAAACACACAGAGGACACATAGGGGGAGAGAGGGGAGATGGAGAGAGAGAGGAGTGAGAGGGGGAGACAGAGAGAGAGAGGAGAGAGGGGAGATGGAGAGAGAGAGGAGAGTGAGACGGGGAGACAGAGAGAGAGAGAGGAGAGAGGGGAGATGGAGAGATAGAGAAGAGTGAGAGGGGGAGACAGAGAGAGAGAGAGGAGAGAGGGGAGATGGAGAGAGAGAGGAGAGTAAAAGGGAGAGACAGAGAGAGGAGAGAGGGGAGCTGGATAGGGAGAGCGAAGAGTGAAAGGGGGAGACAGAAGGGAAGAGAGAGGGGGGATGGATAGAGAGGAATCTGAAGGGGAGACAGAAAGAGAGGAGGGTCTGATGTCTGCTACACCTGGATCTACTGTCACCTGCTACACCTGGACCTACTGTCACCTGCTACACCTGGACCTGCTGTCACCTAATACACCTGGACCTACTGTTACCTGCTACACCTGGACCTACTGTTACCTGCTACACCTGGACCTGCTGTCACCTGCTACACCTGGACCTGCTGTCACCTGCTAAACCTGGACCTACTGTCACCTGCTAAACCTGGACCTGCTGTCACCTGCTACACCTGGACCTGCTGTCTCCTACACCTGGACCTACTGTTACCTGCTACACCTGGACCTACTGTCACCTGCTACACCTGGACCTGCTATCTGCTACACCTGGACCTGCTGTTACCTGCTACACCTGGACCTGCTGTCCGTTACACCTGGACCTACTGTCACCTACTACACCTGGACCTGCTGTCACCTGCTACTCCTGGACCTGCTGTCTCCTACACCTGGACCTACTGTTACCTGCTACACCTGGACCTGCTGTCACCTCCTACACCTGGACCTGCTGTCTGCTACACCTGGACCTACTGTTACCTGCTACACCTGGACCTACTGTCACCTGCTACACCTGGACCTACTTTTACCTGCTACACCTGGACCTACTGTCACCTGCTACACCTGGACCTGCTGTCACCTGCTATGCCTGGACCTGCTGTCACCTCCTACACCTGGACCTGCTGTCTGCTACACCTGGACCTACTGTTACCTGCTACACCTGGACCTGCTGTCTGTTACACCTGGACCTACTGTCACCTGCTACACCTGGACCTACTGTCACCTGCTACACCTGGACCTACTGTTACCTGCTACACCTGGACCTGCTGTCACCTGCTACACCTGGACCTACTGTCACCTGCTACACCTGGACCTGCTGTCACCTGCTACACCTGGACCTGCTGTCACCTGCTACACCTGGACCTACTGTCTGCTACACCTGGACCTACTGTCACCTGCTACACCTGGACCTACTGTCTGCTAAGGTCCTCTCATTCTCCAACACAGACAGGAGCCAGTAACCTCACTGATGATGGGCTGATCCCCAGCGAGTTGGCGGAACGGATTGCATATTGATGCTGTGGGGCAATATGATTTAATAAGCAGCTAATGATTTTCCATTCGTGGGTTAATGAGGAAGGCGGAGTGTGTGAACTGTTTGAAAGGACAGTCGTAGTTAAAGATCGTTTTAGAAATTTCTGCTCGCTGAGAGAGAAGTCAATCACAAGGACACTTAAGTAGATAAACAAGTCATTAGGCCAAGTGGTGGGCGGGGAATAACTGAGAATACTGGCTGCCGATTGGACTCTTGCTTTGATGGACACTTCTTAAAGCCAATGGCTGACTGTATGACATTTATTTTCTCTCTTTTGCCTAAGTAAAGAGTAGGACTAAAATCAGGGGCCACCATGGTAAGTAGGCACTCCTTTCCTAATGTGGAAGTTCCTGTTGAATCTTGTGATATCCAGTTTGCCCTCCTGTTGTCTACATGTTGTAATGTGGAACTGCCAACATACGAACAGCTCAGGGGTAAGTCAGATACCTTGGTAGCTATCAGAAAGGGACATAGGAAGAGAGACAGATACACACATAGGGAGAGAGAGACAGATACACACATAGGGAGAGAGAGACAGATGCACACATAGCGAGAGAGACAGATACACACATAGGAAGAGAGACAGATACACACATAGGGAGAGAGACAGATACACACATAGGGAGAGAGACAGAGACACACATAGGGAGAGAGACAGATACACACATAGGTAGAGAGACAGATACACACATAGGGAGAGAGAGACAGATACACACATAGGAAGAGAGACAGATACACACATAGAGAGAGAGACAGATACACACATAGGGAGAGAGACAGATACACACATAGGAAGAGAGACATATACACACATAGGGAGAGAGACAGATACACACATAGGGAGAGAGACAGATACACACATAGGGAGAGAGAGACAGATACACACATAGGGAGAGAGACAGATACACACATAGGGAGTGAGACAGATACACACACAGGGAGAGAGACAGATACAAACATAGGGAGATACAGGGAGATGAGAGGGAGACTGATGGAGATACAGGGAGATGAGAGGGAGACTGATGGAGATACAGGGAGATGAGAGGGAGACTGATGGAGAGCCCGTAACAGTCAAATACTTGGCACTGAAACATGATTCTGACAGCCTTGTCATTTTCCTCCTTGATGTGGTGAAGTTCTGCAGTACTGAAACAGCACCAGAAACCTTTGCTGCAGGTGAAGCATAATGACTTCCTCTTTATTTCACATACACACTTTCCACCCCCCTTGCACACTCCACCTCCCTCGACCCTCCCCAACACACATGCCCCCTCGACCCTCCCCAACACACATGCCCCCTAGCCTGGAGCCATCTCACCTCTCATACACACGGCTGGTTTTCATGTCTTTTGTGTATTATAGCCTCTGAGTGTCTGGGATCCTCTGTAGCCCCCTCACAGCACCCCCCTCACAGCCCCCCCCCCTCAAGTGGTCCCCCTCACAGCCAGCGCCCGTGCCTCACAACAACCCCCCCCTCACAGCACCCCCTCGCCTCACAGCACCCCCCCTCATAGTGTCCCCCTCACAGCACCCCCTCGCCTCACAGCACCTCCCCCCTCACAGTGTCCCCTCACAGCACCTCCCCTCGCCTTCACACACCCCCCCTCTCTACAGCACCCCTCCCTCCACACCAGCACCCCACTCATAGTGTCCCCTCACAGCACCCCCATCACAGTACGCTCCCCCCCTCACAGCACCACCCCCCCTCGACAGCCCCCCCACAGCTCCTCCCCCCACAGGTGGTCCCCCTCAACAGTGTCCCCTTCACAGCACCACCCCTCACAGTGACCACCCTACAGCACCCCCCCTCACAGTAACACCCCCTCACAGTACCCTCCCCCCTCACAGCACCCCCCTCACGCCCCTCCAACAGCTCCCCCCCCACAGTGTCCCCTCACAGTGTCCCCCTCACAGCACGCCCCCTCACCCAGTACCCCCTAAAAAGCACCCCCCCCTCACAGTACCCCCCCTCACAGCACCCCCCCTCACAGCACCCCTCCTCACAGTACCCCCCTCACAGGCACCCCCCCCCACACACGCCCCCTCACGCACCCCCCTACAGCACCCCCCCGGCCTCACAGCACCCCCCCCTCACAGATGTCCACTCACTACACCCCCCCTCACAGTACCCTCCCCTCAACAGTACCCCCCTAACAGCACCCCCCCTACATACCCCCCTAAACAGCACCCCCCTAACAGCACCCCCCCCTCACAGTTACCCTCCCCCTCACAGTTACCCCCTAACAGCACCCCCCCTAGGTACCCCCCTACAGCACCCCCCCTAACAGCACCCCCCCCTCACAGTACCCCCCCTCACAGCACCCCTACAGCACCCCCCTCACAGTACCCCCCCTCACAGTTACCTCCCCCACAGTACCACCCTAAACAGCACCCCCCCCTCACAGTACCCCCCTAACAGCACCCCCCCCTACACAGCACCCCCCCTCACAGCACCCCCTCGCCTCACAGCACCCCCCCTCATAGTGTCCCCCTCACAGCACCCCCTCACATACCCGTCCCCCAATCACAGCACCCCCTTCAGCACCCCCCCCTCACAGCCACCCCCCTCTGTAGCCCCCTCACAGCACCCCCCTCCACAGTACCCTCCCCCCCTCACAGCCACCCCCCCCCCCTCTCAGCACCCCCCTCACAGTACCCCTCCCCCCCCCTCACAGCACCCCTCCCCTAACAGCACCCCTTTAGCACCCCCCTCACAGCACCCCCTCACAGTACCCCCCCCCCCCTCACAGTACCCCTTGACAGCACCCCCCCCCTCACAGCACCCCCCTCCTGTATCTCCATTGTCTCCTGGTGTCTCTTGGTGTCTCCTGTGTGTCCTTGTGTCTCCAGATTCTCCTGCGTGTCCTGGTGTACTGTACATACACACTGTACACACTCTTACACACAGAGTACACACCTTCTTCAGCGTTCCAACCCTGCAGCACGTCAGCCAATCAGATTGCAGCCCCGGATGCAGCACGTCAGCATGCGAGCACAGACAGCAGGATTGGCACAAGACACACAACTAAACAAATACACACTAATGAATATTTGATGATTGATTGAAATATTCATATGTTATTGCCAGGGTGAGACCTTTCATCAGTCCAGGGGGGGTCTGATTTGGGCTGAAATGTCACGTTAATGTGACACAGGCAGCCTCCACGCCCCGATTAGAGAGGGAGAGGTCCTGTAGGGGGTTAGAAGGGAGGGGGGGATTTGAACCAGGAACCGGAGGTTGGGATGTGGAGGGATGAGTGCAGGGAGCGGTGAAGCCTCACCCTCCTCCTGTCTGTCCTCCAGGTCAGGGAGGCTGTCCCTGGACTGTCAGGGAGAGGCAGTCCCTGGACTGTCAGGGAGAGGCAGTCCCTGGACTGTCAGGGAGAGGCAGTCCCTGGACTGTCAGGGAGAGGCAGTCCCTGGACTGTCAGGGAGAGGCAGTCCCTGGACTGTCAGGGAGAGGCAGTCCCTAGACTTGAGGCTGTCCCTGGACTGTCAGGGAGGCAGTCCCTGGACTGACAGGGAGGCAGTCCCTGGACTGTCAGGGAGAGGCAGTCCCTGGACTGTCAGGGAGAGGCAGTCCCTGGACTGACAGGGAGAGGCAGTCCCTTGACTGTCATGGAGAGGCAGTCCCTGGACTGTCAGGGAGGCAGTCCCTGGACTTGAGGCAGTCCCAGGACGGTCAGGGAGAGGCAGTCCCTGGACGGTCAGGGAGAGACAGTCCCTGGACCTACAGGACCCTGGACTTGAACAACATCGCAGCTGAATTTCCTGGGTGCAAGCTTGGCATGTGATTGTTCTTGCCTTCATTCCCACCTCTGTGTGTGGGATAACAAGTGTGCATGTTTTTGTGTGTGGGAGTAAGTGAGAGTTTGCACTTGTGCGTGTCATTCTCCCTCCCTTCACCCACAACTTCACATCAGAAAGATCTATCTTTTTTTTTAAAGTGCGGACGAAGGTTGACATGGAGGTGTGTGGTCTCCCTTTTAACCAGACGGCCATGTTGACCATGTAAATGCCCGCCAGGCCCTTATTGGCTGTTCCTGTTACCGGGCAGGTCTCTTCCCTTGAGCCTGTATGAGGTAAACGCTTGCAAAAATCAATCCCCCTCTTCTTTTAAGTGGTCAATATTTTTTGTTTCTCGCTGTGAGCTCCACAGCCCCGCTTTAATTCAATGCACCAATTAAAGACAGCGTCATGTCTAATTCTGTCCCCTGAGCCCTGTGCTGTTACCTCATCTACAGAGAGAGGGAGGGGGGAACGAGAGGAGGTGTGTGAGAGTAATGGGCATGTGTATGGTGTATGGTGTGTGCTGTGTGTAAGTATGTGGTGTGTATGTGTGCTGTGCGTGTTGTGTGTAAGTGTATGTTGTGTGTGGTAAGTGTGTGGTATGTTGTGTGTGGTACGTGTGTGTGGTTAATGTATGTGCACATCTGCAGGACCAAAGACCCTTTTTGTCCCTAATTCCTGTGCTTTCACCCCTCCTCTCTTCTCCTCTCTTTCCTCCTCCCACCTTCTCCTTTCCTCTCAACCCTCCTCCTCCCACCTTCTCCTTTCCTCTCAACCCTCCTCCTCCCACCTTCTCCTTTCCTCTCGACCCTCCTCCTCCCACCTTCTCCTTTCCTCTCAACCCTCCTCCTCCCACCTTCTCACTTCCGTTCTCCTCTCTTCTCCTTACTTCCTCTCCTGTAGCCAAACCTATCCTTTCCCTTCTCCTCTCCTTACCTCTTACGTCTCCTCGTCTCCTCTCCCCCAAGGACAGGAGTAATTGACGTGAAACTTTCAAAAATGAATTTGGCCTGGTAGACCACTTCCATACAGACCAGCTCCACTCCACAAGGATCGTTTGTTACTCAGCTCTGATTGGCCCTGACAAAACAATACCCTAAAAACTCACCAAAGTAAATTATGGTCCTGGTAAATGGCCTGGGGTGGGGGGTGGGGGGTTATGGGAGAGGAGGGGGAGGTTTGGAGGGGAGGATGTAGGGCTGGAAGGCTTTGGCGAGATGCCAGTTACAAAACAAAGTAATGTGCTTTTGATATTAATAACGGAGATGATATTGATCGGTCGTCGTGCCGGGGCAGCCATCCCCCTCCAGCGCCCTGTCCCCATCAAAGAGAACTCCTTCAGCCCCTCCCAACCTGCCTCCATCGCATGCCTGCTCCCTCTCCACCCTCTTCCTCCACCTCGCTGAAAGCCATGTTTCCTGAGGGGCCATTTCATTTGAGCATCTTTAATTATGTGAAATGGATTCCATGAGAACAGGAGAAATGGGGGGGGGGG
>BROE01000014.1:444033-446533 GCA_036571765.1 Plecoglossus altivelis
TCACACCACACATTCACACACACAACTGTATCTCACATTTGTCTACAGCTGAACACCACACACACATTATACATTCACAACGGCATACATCCACTCACACACGTCACATCACACCAACCACCTTACAGTTCCCCTCACTCACAAACACACATACCCACTTTCAAAAACTTCCACAAGAAAAAGTTGTAATTAAAATCTGTTTTGTGAGAGAATACGTGTCTTGATGTTGTTACCTTGAAGCTGCTAATTCTACTTATTTGAGGGGCGCCCTCCTCCGTAACACAAGTTGCCCCCTGCTCCTCATAAATGGTACCCGCAACACACACCCCCAGGATAGGCTTCACCCACCCTCCACACCCCCACCCCAATCCCAATTCCCTCACCCCCCCGCGAGCCACGCGGCGGCAGGGCAGCCTCACCCTAGCTAGACACGGCCTGACCCGCCTAAACCTGCACGACCATGCTGACGGCAGCCTCCGCGACCCCTTAGGCCTCTCCCTCTCACCCCCCCTCTTAACCTCCTCCCTCCTTCCCCTCCGCTCCCCCCATCCTGCCCACTCCTTCTATACCTCCCCCCTCCTCCCCCTCCTGCCCTCCTTCCTCCCCACCTCCCATGTCCTCCCCTCCTCCCCTCCTGCCCCTCCTCTACCTCCTTCCCCCGCCTCCCCCCTCCTCCCCTCCTCCCCTCCGGGGGCCCCTCCTCCCTCCTTCCCACCTCCTCCCCTTCCTTCCCCTTCCCTCCTTCCCCCTCCTGCCCCTCCTCTACCTCCTCCCTCTCCCACTCCATTTTCCCTCCTCCCCCTTCCCCACTCCCTTCCCCCTCCTTTGCCCTCAGTTGTATGTGTTGATCTGGGGATGGAGCAGGAGGGGGAGGAGAGGTGGAGCAGGAGGGGAATGTCCCCCCAGTGTCTCTCAGACAAGCTTGCTTGGTTCCTGGGAGAGCTGTGAGATGGAGAAGGAGAAGTATCATGGCCTTGTCCCAAAGCCACAAGGGATAAAGTATGTGTGTGTTTCAGTACATGTGTTACCTTAACGACCGAGGCAGAAGTATGTGTGTGTTTCAGTACATGTGTTACCTTGACGACCGAGGCAGAAGTATGTGTGTGTTTCAGTACACGTGTTACCTTGACGACCGAGGCAGAAGTATGTGTGTGTTTCAGTACATGTGTTACCTTGACGACCGAGGCAGAAGTATGTGTGTGTTTCAGTACATGTGTTACCTTGATGACTGAGGTAGAAGTATGTGTGTGTTTCAGTACATGTGTTACCTTAACGACTGAGGCAGAAGTATGTGTGTGTTCTAGTACATGTGTTTCCTTGACGACTGAGGCAGAAGTATGCGTGTGTTCTAGTACATGTGTTACCTTGACGACTGAGGCAGAATAGACATGTTGCTCATGTTTCTGGTTGACTCATGTGTTAGGGGTCGTGACCTCTCCTGGAGCTAGTCTGCCACGCCTCTCCTCGTCAGTCGCTCTCACACAACACCAGGTAGTACAACAACGCTCATCTGTGAATGTTTCAATACACAGGTGGTGTATTGGAACAGCTGGCAATAGGTTAAACATCCAGTTTAACCTATTGATCCTCACAACTCATTATAAATTCCTTCACCAACTTTTTCACAGGCTTCATCCACGCTGCTGTTTGTGGAGGCTGCCTCGCAGGCTGGAGCTGCAAGCTGGGCTGCCTGGCTGGCTGGGCTGGGCTGCAGGCTGGGCTGCCTGGCTGGCTGGGCTGGGCTGCAGGCTGGGCTGCCTGGCTGGCTGGCTGGGCTGCAGGCTGGGCTGCCTGGCTGGCTGGGCTGCCTCTCAGGCTGGGCCGGGCTGCAGGCTGGGCTGCCTGGCTGGCTGGGCTGCAGGCTGGCTGGGCTGTCTCCTAGGCTGGGCTGCCTGGCTGGGCTGCCTCTCAGGCTGGGGCTGCAGGCTGGGCTGCAGGCTGGCGCCTGGCTAACCAACACAGGTCTGTGTGCAGAATGTAACCTCATAACCAACATCCCCACATAGTATAGATACACCACACATACATCCTCATAAACACACAGAAACACACACTCGCTTGCACTCACACACATGGACACATACTGTCTCCCTGTCACAAGCTGAAGTAGACTTTGACTACTAGTACATCGTGTCCCTGAAGAGCGGCCATCTTGAATATGTCCCAGTGACTTCAGCATGATGGCTGTCATGGGGAGGAGGAGGTGTGTGAGAGAAAGGGAGGCAGGGAGGAAGAGGGAGGGAGAGAGAGAGGAAAGGAGACTGGGAGGGGAGAAATGTGTTTGAAATTGTGAGATGTGAAATCTGGGAGTGGGCAGGGCAACCTAGGGCAACGATTTAACATACAAGCTGACACACCCAAGCACAAACAGACACTCCTGTACAGATGGAGTTCTGGGTGCTGGTCTGGGATGCGATGTTTTGGACTGTATGTTTGTGTGTGTGTCGGACTGTATCTTTGTGTGTGTTTTGGACTGTATGTGTATGTGTGTTTCAGACTG
>BROE01000014.1:451533-474523 GCA_036571765.1 Plecoglossus altivelis
GATCATGTCCCAGTTCAAGTTGTGATGCTTTAAGATTGGTGAGCTGGACACTGAGAGACAAAGACCTGCTTTTCAGGTATCCACCGCCCAGCTCCATGTACTCTCTTCAGCTCAGAACCCTCAGATCACACAGACCAGTCCACCTGTAAGAGAGAGAGAGAGAGAGAGAGAGAGAGAGAGAGAGAGAGAGAAGGACAGGGGGAGAGAGAGGGAGAGAGAGAGGAGGAGAAGGACAGAGGGAGAGAGAGGGAGAGAGAGAGAGAAGGACAGAGGGAGAGAGAGGGAGAGAGAGAGGGGGAGAAGGACAGAGGGAGAGGGAGAGAGAGAGAGAGAGAGAGAGCAGGACAGAGGGAGATAGGTGGAGAGAGAGAGGGAGAAAAAAAGAGGGAGATGGAAAGGTAGGGAGAGAGAAAGTTAGAGAAAGATATGAAAAGAGAGAACAGAGTTTCACCGGAGAAAGTGAGAGAAAGAGGGTGAGAGAGAGAGAGTCATCCAAATAGTGAGAACTGTTTTACGAGCCATTAAACGAGCGGACATTATGGCTCAGTGTGTTTCCTTAACGAGGATGGACATATGTGAGGGGCTGTTAGCGCCTAGCAGGAAGCAGTGCTGGCTGGTGAGATGGGGGTCATGGGGGCATCATTGGGGTATCATGGGGGCGTCATGGGGAGGTCATGGGGAGGTCATGTGGAAAGCTTCACTCCTGATTATGATATAATCACCCCCATGCAGGAGATATGAAGATCTCATATAGCAGCTTCATGTACTGCTTCACTGGTGACAACCAAAGACCAGACTGTCTGTTAGGACCAGAGACCACACTGTCTGCATCGACCAGAGACTGTCTGTTAGGACCAGAGACTGTCTGTTAGGAACAGAGACTGTCTGCATCGACCAGAGACTGTCTGCATCGACCAGAGACTGTCTGCTAGGACCAGAGACTGTCTGTTAGGACAGAGACTGTCTGCATCGACCAGAGACTGTCTGTTAGGACCAGAGACTGTCTGTTAGGACCAGAGACTGTCTGCATCGAACAGAGACTGTCTGCATCGACCAGAGACTGTCTGTTAGGACCAGAGACTGTCTGTTAGGACCAGAGACTGTCTGCATCGACCAGAGACTGTCTGTTAGGAACAGAGACTGTCTGTTAGGACCAGAGACCACACTGTCTGTTAGGACCAGAGACTGTCTGTTAGGACCAGAGACTGTCTGCATCGAACAGAGACTGTCTGTTAGGACCAGAGACTGTCTGTTAGGACCAGAGACTGTCTGCATCGACCAGAGACTGTCTATTAGGACCAGAGACCACACTGTCTGTTTGGACCAGAGACTCTCTGTTAGGAACAGAGACTGTCTGCATCGACCAGAGACTGTCTGTTAGGACCAGAGACTGTCTGTTAGGACCAGAGACCACACTGTCTGTTAGGACCAGAGACTGTCTTCATCGAACAGAGACTGTCTGTTAGGACCAGAGACTGTCTGTTAGGACCAGAGACTGTCTGCATCGACCAGAGACTGTCTGTTAGGACAGAGACTCTCTGCATCGACCAGAGACTGTCTGCTAGGACCAGAGACTGTCTGTTAGGACCAGAGACTGTCTGTTAGGACCAGAGACCACACCTCACACTAAACATTATATTATAGGTATAGGTTATGGTGAAAAAATGTTTCAGTCTTAGATTATGGTAGAATGATATTATAGGTTTAAGTTATGGTAGAATGATGCTAATGTAATGCTACTAGAGGGGCAGGTATGTAGTAAGGGATGATTGGATAACAGGTTTGAGTAGTGAGGTGTAGGACATGACAGGTTTAGGTAGAACAGTGGCACAGCTCAGGGAACATGGGGTAAATTCTCACAGTGTGCAGAAACATGGGTTGGGCTAATAGTCGACCCCCACACACTCCCCTCCCCCATCCAGCCCCTAGGCTCTCATCAGGCAGCGAGAGAGACAGAACTGGCCCCATCAGCCCTGCACCCCCTGTTTGGCCCACAGCACTTTGTGTCACAGTGGAGGATGCAAGAGGTGCACATGCTAGAACAAGCAGCATGAGCACATGACACTGAGCATGAGAACGCGTCAGGGTCAGCAGCGAGAGCTACATGGGAGGGAAGTCAAGAGAGAAGGGGATGGATAAAGATAGAGACAGAGATGGAGAGAGAGAGAGAGAGAGAGAGAGAGAGAGAGAGAGAGAGAGAGAGAGATAGAAAAGAGAACAGCTGCCATAATAAACGTGTTCCTCAACCAATGGTCTGCCCACGAATCCAAATGGTCATTGCTAACTGGACCAGGATAACAGGCCCCTCCCTCATGGCTGGGGGCCAGTGATGTACAGGCTGGGACAGGCCTTGGCCTTGCCCTCCAGCAGAATGAGCCAATCAGGTTGAATTAGGTGCAGGCTGTGCAGAGCGACATGTCGGGGCATGCCCAGACTGGACATACCACGTCTCTGCACGCTGATGACCCCCGAGACACGCCTTGGCCTTGGCGGCACGGCTGTTCATATGGTTTGGTTGTCACAGGTAACCATGTACCATGGGACTCATGGGAGGCAGTGAGAGAGCGGAAGAGGCCAGTCGAAAGCTTCTCTGTCCTGCAGGACTGGGAACCTCAGGGCAGGTTAGAGCTCTGCTCCATCTCTGTTCCATCTCTGCTCCATCTCTGGTACATCTCTGTTCCATCTATGTTACATCTCTGTTCCATCTCTGTTCCATCTCTGTTCCAGGTCTGCTACATCTCTGTTCCATCTCTGTTTCATCTCTGCTACATCTCTGTTCCATCTCTGCTCCATCTCTGTTCCATCTCTGTTTCATCTCTGCTACATCTCTGTTCCATCTCTGCTCCATCTCTGTTCGATCTCTGCTCCATCTCTGTTCCATCTCTGCTCCATCTCTGTTCCATCTCTGCTCCATCTCTGTTTGATCTCTGCTCCATCTCTGCTCCATCTCTGCTCCATCTCTGCTCCATCTCTGTTCGATCTCTGCTCCATCTCTTTTTCATCTCTGCTCCATCTCTGTTCCATCTCTGCTCCATCTCTTTTTCATCTCTTTTTAATCTCTGCACCATCTCTGCTCCATCTCTGCTCCATCTCTTTTTCATCTCTTTTTAATCTCTGCACCATCTCTGCTCGATCTCTGCTCCATCTCTTTTTCATCTCTGCTCCATCTCTTTTTCATCTCTGCTACATCTCTGTTCCATCTCTGCTCCATCTCTTTTCCATCTCTTTTTAATCTCTGCACCATCTCTGCTCGATCTCTGCTCCATCTCTTTTTCATCTCTTTTTAATCTCTGCACCATCTCTGCTCCATCTCTGCTCCATCTCTTTTTCATCTCTGCTCCATCTCTTTTTCATCTCTGCTCCATCTCTGCTCCATCTCTCTTCCATCTCTTTTCAATCTCTTTTTAATCTCTGCTCCAGCTCTGCTCCATCTCTGCTCCATCTCTGCTCCATCTCTTTTCCATCTCTTTTTCATCTCTGCTACATCTCTGTTCCATCTCTGCTCCATCTCTTTTTCATCTCTGCTACATCTCTGCTCCATCTCTGCTCCATTTCTTTTTCATCTCTTTTTCATCTCTGCTCAATCTCTGTTCGATCTCTCTTACATCTCTACTCCATCTCTGCTCCATCTCTGTTCGATCTCTGCTCCATCTCTGCTCCATCTCTGTTTGATCTCTCTTACATCTCTGCTCCATCTCTCCTCTACCATCTCCTACCTTACTTCTGCCTTCAACTGCACTCTGACAATCACTGACAAATCACAAAAAAACATTCCAGCAGATGTTATTTAAAACCTTTTTGTACAACTGCATTCTTGCCACATGTTTGAGGCAAAGGGTTTTTCATCTCTTCGATGCTGAATGAGTTAATGTTGACAGCAATAAGTCTTCAAGGTTTCAACCTCTCCATGTGCCTCTTTTATGGAGGCAAAGTGAAGGAGATGACGCAGTTGGAAACGTCCTCAGTCTTCTCACAGCTTGAGATCCTTAAAGGGGAGAAAAACATGAAGCAGAGAGGAATAACAGCAATTAGGCGTGACTAAAAGACAACGATAAGCAGTAATTTATATTCAATTAAAGCCTGAGGACTTTTAATGTAATTAAGCGTTTATTAATGCGATTTGTAACCCCTGAAGTGTCACAGAGCTAAATGCCAGCGTTAAGTGGACCTTCTCTGCCACGCTCCAACGGATGTCATATTCCACCCGTTTGCCATTTCCTGATGCCTCATTTCACAAAGACATCGTCAGTGCTGGATCATATCACTCACCCACCTGTCAATCACCTGAAGATTGCTTTGACTTGAGCGTTTGAGAAGTGTCTGAGGTGTGTGTATGGAGGTTGTAGTGTGTGAGGTGTGTTTGGAGTGTGGTGTGTGTGAAGTATGTGGTTGTGTGTGGAGGTTGTGGTGTGTGTGAAGTATGTGGTGTGTGTGGAGGTTGTGGTGTGTTTGTAGTGTGTGAGGTGTGTTTGGAGTGTGCTGTGTTTATTGTGTGAAGTGTGTGAGGTGCATGTGGAGGTTGTGGTGTGTGTGTGGAGTGTGTGGTGTTTGTGGTGTGTGTGGAGGTTTGTGGTGTGTGTGGAGGTTGTGGAGTGTGGTGTGTACGTGTGTAAAGTGTGTGGTGTGTGTGGAGGTTGTGGTGTGTGTTGAAGTTGTGGAGTGTGTGTGTGTGCGTGTGTGTTGTGTGTGGTGGGTGTGGAGGTTGTGGTGTGTGGAGTGTGGTGTGTGTAGAGTGTGTAGTGCGTATGGAGGTTGTGCTGTGTGTAAAGTGTGTGTGAGTGTGTGTGTGTGCGGTGTGTGTGAAGTGTGTGTGAGTTTGTGTGTGTGCATTTGTGTGTATGAGTATATGTGTGTGATTGTGAGTGTGTGTGTTTGTGTGTGTGAGTGTGTGTGTGTTTCTGTGTGTGTGTGATTGAGTGTATGTGTTTGAGTGTACGCGTCAGTGTGTGTGTGTGAGTGTATGTGTGTGAGTGTGTTTGTGTGTGTGTGAGTATATGTGTGTGAGTGTGTGTGTTTGTGTGTGTGAGTGTGTGAGTATATGTGTGTGAGTGTGTTTGTGTGCGTTAGTATAAGTGTGAGTGTGAATGTGCGTGTGAGAGTATATGTGTGTGAGTGTGTGTGTTTGTGAGTATCTTTGTGTGAGTGTTTGCGAATGTGTGAGTTTGTGCGTGAGAGTGTATGTGTGTGTGTGTGTGTGTGTGTGTGTGTGTGTGAGTGTAAGTGTAAGTGGGTGTGAGAGTGTGTGTGTGTGAGTGTGAGAGTGTGTGAGTGTGTGAGTCTGTGTGTGAGTGTGTGCGTGAGAGTGTGTGCGTGAGAGGTGTGTGATGGAAGAAGGTTGTGTGAGTTTGCTTGTGTGAGTGCTGTGGTGCGTAGAGTGGTTTGCGTGGTATGTGTGTGTGTGTGTATGAGCTGTGTGTGTGTATGTATATAAATATATACTGTATATACTGTGTGTGTGTGTGGGGTGTGGGGGAGTGTTTGTGTGTATGAAAGTGTGTGTGGGTAGAAGAAGTGGTAGTGTGTGTGTGTGAGAAGAGTGTGGTGTGTGTGTGTAGGAGTGTGTGTGTGTTTTTTTTTGTGTGTGTGTTTTTGTTTTTGTGTGTGTGTGGTTGTGAGAGAGAGTGTGTGTGTGTGTGAGGTGTGGTGTGGTGTGGAGTGGTGTGTGTGTGTGGGAGAGAGGGAGGGAGACATTGAGAGAGAGACGTGGAGAGGCTGAGAGGGAAGTGAGTTGGAGGGAGAGAGAGACAGAACACTGGAGAAAAAGACAGAGACAGACTATTTGAAAGGTGAGTGTGTGTGTGTGTGAGAGAGTGTGTAAGTGTGAGACTGTGTTCATGGCACTCTGAAGAGTCCAGGGGGGCAAGGAGTGCAGGTCCGCCTGCCGTTACACGCACGCAGCCTGGACCTGGTAGCACCCTCCCCCCCTTTCGTAGTCATTATCCACAGTTATTACTCCCAAGGGCTATACACGCTCCTCCTTCTCGCCATCTTCCCTTCTTCCACTGTCTTGAGCTCCCTCCCTGGCTGTCTCTCGCTCACGGCCCACCTGCTCTCTTTTTTCTGTACTGTAACACAGGTGTGACGTGTGGGCTTCCCCTGTTCTTGTTTGCATTGATATTGGCAATTGAGACGGTCTAGTGCTGGGATTGTCCTGAGGTGATGAGAAAGCATGTACTAGTGATATGGGGACCCTAGCTGGTAGTTTGTGACTCAGGCGTTGTGTGTCATGGGCGAAAGCGGTTCCCATGAGGTCTGAGTGTATAAAGTGGAGATGCAGATGGGGATGTAATGGGTGTCGTGGGTGATAGTGAAGTGAGTGTGTGTTGGTGTGAGTGCTGTGTGTGTGAGTGTGTGGGGTGTGGGTGTGGTGTGGGTGTGGGGGAGTGTGTGTGTATGTGGTTGGGAAGTGTGTGAAGTGTGTGGTGTGTGTGAGTGTGTGTGTGTTGGTGTGGTGTGTGTGGTGTGTGTGAGTGTGATAGTGTGTGTGGTGTGTGTGTGTTGGAGAGAGAGAGAGAGCTTGAGTCTCTGAGAACAGGGGTTCACAGAGGACAATGAGACTCTTGTGTTGGACTGGCGGCACAGATCGAGTGAGAGCTCTCCTCACACACACACACTGACATACACACACCACACACACAACAGCGCGAACAATGACAGCACACAACCAACACACACACACATCCAAACACACGAGACACACACACACATACACAGACGTACACACAGGGGTGAACACACACACACACCCAGACACACACCCAGACACACACCCAGACACACACCCAGACACACACACCACACACCCAGACACACACCCAGACACACACCCAGACACACACCACACACCCAGACACACAGCCGTGGTTAGCACACCCAAACACATGACACTGGATACAACTCCATCCTACAAACACACACCCAGCCTCCACACCCACCCTCCTCCCCTTGCCAAATCCACCGCCTTAGGGCTTCCCCAGACAAGCCCCCTGCCCCCCCTACACCGACGCCCCCACACACACGCACACCCTGACCCAGCCAGGGTCCCACAGGCATGCCCTGTGACTCCTCCATCACCCTGTGTCACTGGGCCACGTCTGTCTCACGTAGCCCCCCCACCCCTATGTCTCACGTAGCCCCCCCACCCCTGTGTCTCCTGCAGCCCCCCCACCCCTGCCCCCATCTTCCCCCTCGCACGGCGGGTCAGGGGTTAACAGAGAACACAACAATAGCTTCGGAGCAGACACAACAAACAATAGCTCTGGGGTCCCGCTCCCTGTCTGTCTGTCTCTCTCTCTCTCCCTCTGTCTGCCTCTCTCCTCTCTCTCCCTTTGTCTCTCTTTCTCTCATCTGTCTCTCTTCTCTCTTTGTCTCTCTTTCTCTCATCTGCCTCTCTGCTCGCTCTTTGTCTCTCTCCCGCTCCCTCTGTCTGTCTCTCTCCCCCCTCCCCCCTCCTCTCTCGCTAAGCAGACAGGCAGTGCTCCCTTGTCAATACTTCGCTCTCCCAGACACTCATTTAGACCTATTTGCAAGGTTAATTGCCATTTCATTGGCTTCAATCTACATGAAACGGTCTTGTTAGTGGTGTAGTAAAGAGGCTGTGAGAATCATATAATTACTGCCCAGGTGATGGTACTGTATTACACATGTGTAACAAGATAGCACTGTACTACACAGGTGTAGTAAGCTATCTACCGTGAGGAGAGGAGGAGGGATGGAGAAACAGAGAGAGGGGGAAGAGATAGGGAAGGAGAGAGAGAGACAGAGAGAGAGAGAGAGAGAGAGGAGGGAAGGATGGAGGAGAGAGGGAGGGATGGATGGAAGGAGGGGGGAAAGGTGTCAGAAGGGAGGGAGAGAGGGAGGGAGAAAGGAGGGAGAGAGCAGTTTCAGAGTGAGGAGGAGAGACGAGAAGAATACGATTCAGTAGCTTAGTGAGAAGCTTCTTAAATCCCTCTCAGCACCAAAGACAGCATAGCGCTTGGCCACAGTATCGTGTGTGTGTTTCAGTGTGTGTGTGTGTGTGTGTGTGTGTGTGTGCGTGCGTGTGTGTGTGTGTGTGTGTGCGTGTGTGTGTGAGAGAGAGAGAGATAGAGAGAGAGAGAGAGAGAGAGTGTGTGTGTGTGTGTGTGTGTGTGTGTGTGTGAGAGTGTTTGTGTGTGTGAGTGGGAGTGGGAGTGTGTGTGTGTGTGTGTGTGAGAGAGAGAGAGTGTGTGTGTGTGTGTGAGTGTGTGTGTGTGTGTGAGTGTGTGTGTGTGTGAGTGGGAGTGTGTGTGAGCGTGTGCAGGGCCAGTTCTAGTAGATTGTGTTTGCTCAGTAACCTCACCTAGGAGGGAGGACGAGACAGGAGAACAAATATGTTGGTACGTGTGCGTGTGTGAGTGTGAGTGTGTGTGAGAGAGTGAGTGTGAGAGTGAGTGCATGTGTGTGAGTGTGAGAGTGAGTGCGCGTGTGCGTGTGTGAGTGTGTGTGTGAGAGTGAGTGCATGTGTGTGAGTGTGAGTGTGTGTGTGAGAGTGAGTGTGTGTGTGAGAGTGAGTGCATGTGTGTGTGTGTGTGAGTGTGTGTGTGTGAGTGTGAGTGTGTGTGTGTGAGAGTGAGTGCATGTGTGTGAGAGTGAGTGCGCGTGTGTGTGAGTGTGTGTGTGTGTGTGTGTGTGTGAGAGTGAGTGCATGTGTGTGTGTGTGAGAGTGAGTGCATGTGAGTGCATGCGTGTGTGTGTGAGTGTGTGTGTGAGAGAGAGAGTGTGTGTGTGAGTGTGTGTGTGTGTGTGAGAGAGTGTGTGTGTGTGTGAGTGTGTAATACTAGTGTAAGGATAGCAGGGTTGGCGGGGGTCATGTTGTTGATTTTATTTTTTTGCCAGCTCAACCATTCTAGACAGCCACATCCCATTCACACACACATGCCCCCTGCCCTGCACATGCACACATGGACAAACACACATGTGCATACACACACACATTCACACAAACTGACACATACACACACACACACCAGTCGTAGGGAACCCCCAGGAGAGCAGCGATCACAGCCTCTCCCTGACTCCTCTCCCTACCTCCCCCCTCTCACCCCCTCCCCCATAAATTCTATCCGAGTCAGCAGCTAAACGAACAGATAGGAGGTATAAGAAGAGGAAAAAAGAAGATATTGATTATCCTTCAGAGGACCACGTGGAACACTCTCATCGATTAGAGACAGAACACCAGAAGCCCTCTCTCTCTCCTTCTCTCTTTCTGTCTCTCTCCTCTCTTTCTGTCTCCCTCATTCACTCATCTCGCTCTCCCCCTTCCTCTCTCACTTCTCTCTTTCTCTCTTTCTGTCTCTCTCCTCTCTTTCTGTCTCCCTCATTCAGTCATCTCGCTCTCCCACTTCCTCTCTCACTTCTCTCTTTCTCTCTCTCTGTCTCTCTCCTTCTCCAGCTCTCTCCGTCATTCACTCATCTCTCTCTCCCCCTTCCTCTCTCTCATCTCTCCTTCTCTCTTTTTTCCTCTCTAGGGTCCTTTGTCCATGAAGAGAGAGATATAATGGCCCTTTGAGAAGGACCGAAGGAGGGAGGAGGAGGGCTGTGGTGTCTGGACTGGGGACAGGGTGTGTGTCTGGTGGCGAGGTGTGGAGGGGGGGGTGGGTTACGAGGAACCAAGGAGAGAAGAAGAGAAAGTCTCAATGACAAAAGGTCGGGGCAGCTGTGCTCAGGGCGCGGGGACCAGAGGGAGCAGAAAGGATAATCTGCTAAACCCAGCAAGCAGCACTGCAGCATGAACCTGCCTCACAGGGCCTCACAGCACATTTGCACATAAATAAGGAGCCAACTTTGCTTTGAACGAGAGGTCGGGGGAGAGAAAGGAGAGGAGGAGAGAAAGGAAATGGGGAGAGGGGATAGACAGAATGGGATAGAGGGAGTGAGAGCAGGAGAGAGAGATGGAGAGAGAGAGACAGGGAGTGAGAGAGAGGGCGAGAGAGAGAGGGAGGGAGAGAGACAAGGAGGGAGAGAGAGGGAGAGAGGTAGCCAAAGAGCTATAGAGAGAGAGAGCGGAAGAGAGGGAAGGAGTGAGAGGGAGAGGTAGAGAGATGGATAGACATGGAGGTAGAGAGAGAAACACATGGAACAAAAGAGAGAGACAGAGTGAGAGGTAAAGAGTGAGGTAGAGAGTGAGACCCAACTGTTGTTGGACCAACTTCAGCTTTTAAAGTTCTGCCAAGGAGAGATTCTTTTCTTATCAGTTTGAAAAATTAAGCAAAGATATTTATCACTTCTTCCCTTTCTCCTTCTGCCTCCCTCTCTCTCTCCATATCTCCCTTTCTCCTTCTGCCTCCCTCTCTCTCTCCATATCTCCCTCTCTCCTTCTCCCTCTCTCTCTCCATATCTCCCTCTCTCCTTCCCTGCTGTGTTGGTCCAGAGTGCAAAGACGTTCTGTCTGTTACCTCTCCTGGACTTTAGAAGCAACAGTGTGTGCGCATGTGCACGTGCGTACACACACACTGTGCATACATGCTTGTATTAAATATGTACATATTTATAAATTGACATAAAATATAGAAACATGCATGTTCTTAAGATGTAATTTAACTAAAGGAACATTGTCAAGTGTTAATATGATCGCTCCCATAATGCTTTGTTATTGTAACCTCTTACATTGCATTCACGTCCCACATGCCAAATTGGAGTCCAAAAGATACAGTCTTTCCACAGGAAGATTGAAAAGGGACGTGAGAACTCAAGAAATCTAGTTTAAAACCAGGAGGAGGTCAAAGTTCACCTGACTGACAGAACTACTGAACTGATGTAGGAGAGCAGGTGATGGAGGAAAATAAGAGGAGGTGATGGAGGAGGAGGAGAGCAGGTGATGGAGGAGGAGGAGAGAAGGTGATGGAGGAAAAGAAGAGGAGGTGATGGAGGAAAAGAAGAGGAGGTGATGGAGGAGGAGGAGAGGAGGTGATGGAGGAGGAGGAGAACAGGTGATGGAGGAGGAGGAGGAGAGCAGGTGATGGAGGAAAAGAAGAGTAGGTGATGGAGGAGGAGGAGAACAGGTGATGGAGGAGGAGAGCAGGTGATGGAGGAGGAGGAGAAAAGGTGATGGAGGAGGAGGAGAGCAGGTGATGAAGGAGGAGAGAATGTGACGGAGGAGGAGAGTAGGTGATGGAGGAGGAGGAGAGTAGGTGATGGAGGAGGAGGAGAACAGGTGATGGAGGAGGAGGAGAGAAGGTGATGGAGGAGGAGGAGAACAGGTGATGGAGGAGGAGGAGAGCAGGTGATGAAGGAGGAGAGAATGTGACGGAGGAGGAGAGCAGGTGATGGAAGAGGAGGAGAACAGGTGATGGAGGAGGAGGAGAGTAGGTGATGGAGGAGGAGGAGAGTAGGTGATGGAGGAGGAGGAGAGAAGGTGATGGAGGAGGAGGAGAACAGGTGATGGAGGAGGAGGAGAGCAGGTGATGGAGGAGGAGGAGAACAGATGATGGAGGAGAAGGAGAGCAGATGATGGAGGAGGAGGAGAACAGATGATGGAGGAGGAGAGCAGATGATGAAGGAGGAGAGCAGGTGATGGAGAAGGAGGAGAGCAGGTGATGGAGGAGTAGAGCAGGTGATGGAGGAGGAGGAGGAGAGCAAGTGATGGAGGAAAAGAAGAGCAGGTGATGGAGGAGGAGGAGAGCAGGTGATGGAGGAAAAGAAGAGCAGGTGATGGAGGAGGAGGAGAGAAGGTGACGGAGGAGGAGGAGAGCAGGTGATGGAGGAGGAGGAGAGAAGGTGATGGAGGAGGAGGAGAGCAGGTGATGGAGGAGGAGAGCAGGTGAAAGAAGAGGAGAGTAGGTGATGGAGGAGGAGAGTAGATGATGGAGGAGGAGAGTAGGTGATGGAGGAGGAGAGTAGGTGATGGAGGAGGAGGAGAGCAGGTGATGGAGGATAGTTATATCAATTTCAAAGACAAATTCAGTGATGTTCAAATGTCAATATTAAATGTCTACACATTTTCATATTTCAGGCTTAAATTCTAAATATTATGTCACTGATTTGCTTCCATACATAACCTATCACGTTTCCCTCTGGTAAGGAAAATGACAATGGAACTTAAGAATGACAGCAGAATTTAAGAATGACAGCAGAACTTAAGAATGACAGCAGAACTTAATTTACAACAGAACGCTGTTTCATCATACACTTCACATGTTCTTTCTTAATAGGAAGTGGAAATGAGCTGCAGTTTTTTATCTTCATAAAATCCAAGTAGGCAGCCCTCACCCCCACACCTTAACTAACTTCTACACCTTCCCCACCAGCTGACCAGATAACAACTCAGTTCACAACCTTGCTGTGACCGACTCCTCCAACCCTGCTTAAGGATGGTGTGACCCACTCCCAGGGCCCTTCCCTTCCCCAGGGCCCTCCCCTTCCCCAGGGCCCTCCCCTTCCCCAGGACCCTCCCCTTCCCCGGGGCCCTCCACTTCCCCAGGGCCCTCCCCTTCCCCAGGGCCCTCCCCTTCCCCAGGACCCTCCCCTTCCCCAGGACCCTCACCTTCCCCGGGGCCCTCCCCTTCCCCAGGACCCTCCCCTTCCCCAGGGCCCTCCCCTTCCCCAGGACCCTCCCCTTCCCCAGGGCCCTCCCCTTCCCCAGGGCCCTCCCCTTCCCCAGGACCCTCCCCTTCCCCAGGGCCCTCCCCTTCCTCATCTTCCAGACAGATAGCTTGGCCTGCCCAAATCAGAAGTTTATCAGACATGCTCTCCTCTTGTCCTACGCCGTGTACCTGGGTCACCTTACAAACAGCAACACTGGAAACACCCACCCAAGCCTCCTACACCATGACTGCAGCACCTGAAACAATGCTTGTAACCTGGAACCCTGGAGAATAAGATACCTAACAGTCTCATCATGGTACAGAACAGACATTTCCTCCCCACTGGAGGGTCCAGGTGTGCCTCGTGTCTGTTTGTAGCGATGGCCCAGAGGATAATTCTCCACTGTAGATCACCAGAGAGAGAGAGAGGAAGGGAGGGAGGGGCGGAGAGAGATTGAGACTGACTCCCTAGGGTACAGCTGAGAACAACAGCTAAGCACATTAACTCCACCACTCCGTGTGTGTGTGTGTGTCTGTGTGTGTCTGTGTGTGTCTGTCTGTGTGTGTCTGTGTGTGTGTGTCTGTCTGTCTGTGTGTGTCTGTGTGTGTGTGTCTGTGTGTGTGTGTGTGTCTGTCTGTGTGTGTCCGTGTGTGTCTGTCTGTCTCTGTGTGTCTGTCTGTGTGTGTCCGTGTGTGTCTGTCTGTGTGTGTCTGTCTGTGTGTGTCTGTGTGTGTGTGTGTGTGTTTGTCTGTGTGTGTCTGTCTGTGTGTGTTTGTCTGTGTGTCTCTGTCTGTGTGTGTTTGTCTGTGTCTGTCTGTCTGTGTGTCCGTGTGTGTCTGTCTGTGTGTGTCTGTTTTTGTGTGTGCGTCTGTGTGTGTCTGTCTGTGTGTTTGTGTGTGTGCGCCTCAGCGTGCTTGTGTGTGTCTGTCTGTGTGCTTCAGTGTGCTTGTGTGTGTCTGTCTGTCTGTCTGTGTGTCTGTTTCAGTGTGCTTGTGTGTGTCTGTCTGTGTGTGTGTGTGTGCGCTTCAGCGTGCGTGCTTGTGTGTGTCTGTCTGTGTGCTTCAGTGTGCTTGTGTGTGTCTGTCTGTCTGTGTGTGTGTCTGTTTCAGTGTGCTTGTGTGTGTCTGTCTGTGTGTGTGTGTGTGTCTCAGCATGCGTGCTTGTGTGTGTCTGTCTCTGTGTGTGTGTGCTTGTGTGTGTGTGTGTGTCTGTCTGTGTGTGTGCTTCAGCGTGCATACTTGTGTGTGTTTGTCTGTGTGGGTATGTGTTTCAGCATACTTGTGTGTGTCTGTGTGTGTTTCAGCATGCGTACTTGTGTGTTTCTGTGTGTGCATGTGTGTGTTTCAGCATGCGTGCTTGTGTGTGTCTGTGTGTGTGTGTTTCAGCGTGCGTGCTTGTGTGTGTCTGTGTGTGTTTCTGCATGCGTGCTAGTGTGTTTTGTGTGTGTACGTTTCAGCGTGCGTGTTTGTGTGTGTGTGCGTGTGTGTGTTTCAGCGTGCGTGCTTGTGTGTATCTGTGTGTGCGTGCGTGCTTGTGTGTATGTGTGTGTGCGTGTGTGCTTGTGTGTATGTGTGTGTTGTATGAAAGGAGAAAGTTGTCACTAGTGAAACACACCAGCCCTGCTTCCCAGGTTCTCTCCAACGAACCCCTTGTTGTCTGAGATCACAGTGATGGCCACAGTTATGGCCACGCCAGCATGTTTCCTGAGGTGACAGAGATGTTAGCGTGCTCCAGAGCAGCAGACACGCTCAGAGCTGTTTCCTCACCGCAGGACAAGATGATGAAACGCTTGGATGTCAGGAAATCACTTCCAGATGTGGGTGTACTTCTGTGTCCTCTTGCCTCTCAGCGAGAAAGAGCTTGACGTGTTTGTGTGTTGGCAGACAGTCTTTACTAGGTATCAGTGTGTTGGCAGACAGTCTTTACTAGGTGTCAGTGTGTTGGCAGACAGTCTTTACTAGGTATCAGTGTGTTGGCAGATAGTCTTTACTAGGTGTCAGTGTGTTGGCAGGAAGACAGTCTTTACTAGGTGTCAGTGTGTTGGCAGACAGTCTTTACTAGGTGTCAGTGTGTTGGCAGACAGCCTTTACTAGGTGTCAGTGTGTTGACAGACAGTCTTTACTAGGTGTCAGTTTGTTGGCAGACAGACAGTCTTTACTAGGTATCAGTGTGTTGGCAGACAGTCTTTATTAGGTGTCAGTGTGTTGGCAGACAGTCTTTACTAGGTGTCAGTGTGTTGACAGACAGTCTTTACTAGGTGTCAGTGTGTTGGCAAATACACAGTCTTTACTAGGTATCAGTGTGTTGGCAGACAGTCTTTATTAGGTGTCAGTGTGTTGGCAGATATACAGTCTTTACTAGGTATCAGTGTGTTGGCAGATATACAGTCTTTACTAGGTGTCAGTGTGTTGGCAGATATATAGTCTTTACTAGGTGTCAGTGTGTTGGCAGACAGTCTTTACTAGGTGTCAGTGTGTTGGCAGATATATAGTCTTTATTAGGTGTCAGTGTGTTGGCAGGCAGACAGTCTTTACTAGGTGTCAGTGTGTTGGCAGATATACAGTCTTTACTAGGTATCAGTGTGTTGGCAGGTAGACAGTCTTTACTAGGTGTCAGTGTGTTGGCATACAGTCTTTTCTAGGTGTCAGTGTGTTGGCAGACAGACAGTCTTTACTAGGTGTCAATGTGTGGGCAGACAGACTGTCTCTACTAGGTGTCAGTGTGTTGGCAGACAGTCTTTACTAGGTATCAGTGTGTTGGCAGACAGTCTTTACTAGGTATCAGTGTGTTGGCAGGCAGGCAGTCTTTACTAGGTGTCAGTGTGTTGGCAGACAGTCTCTACTAGGTGTCAGTGTGTTGGCAGGCAGACAGTCTTTACTAGGTGTCAGTGTGTTGGCAGACAGTCTTTACTAGGTGTCAGTGTGTTGGCAGACAGACAGTCTTTACTAGTATCTACTATAAGTGTGTTGTGCTTTAGCTACTTGCCTCTACTAGACGTTCGCAGGTGGCGCAGGGGTACAACAGCAGCTCGTATGTCTCCAGCAGCAGAGAAGACCCTAATGGGGAGGCGAGCAGGCGAAGAGCTGGCCTGCCATATGCATCCATCCACAACAGGCGCCACGCATGTCAATGAGCATGGAGAGAAGGCTGCACCAAGCAGCACCAGGGAATGTTGGAATGTGAATGTCTGTGTGCGTTAGCAGGTGTGTGTTTTTGTGTGTTTGAGAGTGTGTGTGTGAGTTTGATAGAGTATACATGTTTCAGAGATAGTGTGTGTGCGTGTGTGTGTGTTTGATAGTGAGGTTTTGTGAGTTTGAGTGTGCTTGTGAATTTGAGAGTGTGATTGTTTTTGAGTGTGAGTGTGTGCATGCATTAAAGAGTGTACGTTTGTGTGTGTGTGTGTTTGAGAACATGTGTGTTAGTGTGTTTGAGTAAAAGTGTGTGTGTGTGTGTGTGTGTGTATGTTAAAGTGCGTGTAGGGTGGGAGGGTGTGTGTGTATGTTAAAGTGTGTGTAGTGTGGGAGGGTGTGTGTGGTAAAGTGTGTGTAGTGTGGGAGGGTGTGTGTGTGTGTGTGTTAAAGTGTGTGTAGTGTGGGAGGGTGTGTGTGGTTCAGAGTGTAATTTTCACTGCCCTTATGTTGTTAATATTAATGTCTGCAGTAGTTAGATCACATGGTGACCATGTTGCTGAAGATAGACATATATAGGAGTCAGAGAGAGAGAGGAGGGGGATAGAGAGGGATAGAAAGACTGACAAGGGGGGGAGGGGGGAGAGAGGGATGGAAAGATAGAGAGAGGGAGAGAGGGAGAAAGAGATAGATAGATAGAGAGGGATGGAAAGAGAGAGACAGGGAGAGAGAGAGAGAGAGAGAGAGAGAGAGAGATTGAAAGAGAAAGACAGGGAGAGAGGGGGATGGAAAGAGAGAGAAAGAAAGAGAGAGAGGGGGATGGGAACACAGAGACAGGGGGAGAGAGATAGAGAGGGGGATGGAAAGAGAGCTAGAGAGAGAGAGACAGAGACAGAGACAGAGACAGGCAGAGAGAGACAGAGAGAGAGAGAGAGAAACAGGCAGAGAGAAAGAGAGACAGGCAGAGAGAGAGAGAGAGAGAGAGAGAGAGAGAGAGAGAGACAGGCAGAGAGAAAGAGAGACAGGCAGAGAGAGAGAGAGACAGGCAGAGAGAGAGAGACAGGCAGAGAGAGAGAAGGCTGGTGAGGACCTAACTGGAGGTTGTGTTTAGTTTTATGTTAATTGAAAGCAGCGAAACACAGAACTCAGTTGACAGTTAACATGCCCTTCAAGGTGTTCTTTGTGGTTCAGCACTTCTGTCAAGACACAAGCAGTCATTCCACCTCACCTTTTCTTCATATGCTTGACTACTCAGAACATAACACAACACTGTGTGTGTGGTGGGGGCGTGCAGGGGGGGTGCAGGGGGGGTGCAGGGGGGGCAGGGAGGGGGCGGACTGACGCCACCTGCGTGACCCCACCAGGTGTCTGGGTCCTGGGTGAGTCATCCTGGGAGAAGGGAGGAGGGGATGAGGAGAGAAGAGGAGGGGAGGAGAAGAGAAAAGGAGATGCATGTGTAAATAAGGAGGAACATAAGTCATCCTTGACTTACTTCACTCTGGATGACGCCTGCAAACTCACAGTATAACACACAATAACATGCTGTTAAACTACAGACTCACAGTATAACACACAATAACATGCTGTTAAACTACAGACTCACAGTATAACACACAATAACATGCTGTTAAACTACAGACACACAGTATAACACACAATAACATGCTGTTAAACTACAGACTCACAGTATAACACACAATAACATGCTGTTAAACTGTGACTCACAGTATAACACACAATATCATGCTGTTAAACTACAGACTCACAGTATAACACACATTAACGTTTTGTTAAATAATCAAGTTAGCCTGTGAGAACATGACTTCCTCACTGTGACCTCAGTCTGAGCAGCAGGCACGCTCACAGTGATGTCACTTCCTGGAGATGCCACTACCTAGTGATGTCACTTCCTCATGGATGAACTATACAGTACCTGCCACATCAAGGAGCAGCGTGACCTCCATGTGACCTCTGCACCACCCACTGTGATGTCACTTCCTGTATCATGGCTCACCTGTTGGAGTCACAGGATGTAGTGGTGTTATAAGGGAGGGGCCAGGATCAGACTACTTGCTGATTGGTAGATGCAGAGAGTCAGACTGCTCTCTGATTGGTAGATGGGTCAGACTACTGTTGCTTCTCAAAAGACCCAGAGCTCCATCACCACAGCAAGGTCACCTGTCACACACACACTGACACCCATACACACACTCACCCAGTCGCACAGTCACACACACACACACACTGTCACTCACAAACACACACACTCACAAACTCACACAGACACACACTCCTACACACACGCTCAAACACTCACACACACACTCACACACACCCTCCTACACACACTCACACAAACACCCTCTTACACACACACACCCTCCTACACGCACTCACACACACACTCTCCAACACACACACACAAACAAAAAAAACATTCAGCGACTGCACCCACCCCCACCCCCCATTCACACACACACACTCCACACCACACGACACCCAACACACTCACACACGCACACACACTCTCCTACACACTCACACACACACACATACACACTCTCATACTATCATGCACACACACTCCGCCCCACACCACATCCACGCACCACAACGGGCTCTGCTCTTCACCACAGCACACACGCCACCACAACACACACGCACACACCAAAGACCAAGGACGCTGTTTGATTAGAGTGACACATTACCAGACAACTGTGGCATTTCGTTTGATGCTTAGTCACCCCCCTCAAGCACGCCCCCCCCCCCACCTGCTACAGCTATGCTGCTTTCTCAGAGTGTAATCACCAATTAGTGTCCGATTAAAAATGCATTGGAATCGATGTGTGTGTTTTACATAATGTAAAGTTAAACACAGACCACAGTGATGTTGTGGTCACACTGTTCCTCCTCACACACACACACACATTGACACCAGGCACACATGCAGACACACACACTGACACACACATGCACATACTTAGCCCATTAATCCTGATTCACCTCACACTCATTACCCACACATAGAATCAGCACTTTACAATGGATAGCTGCCTGCCACTCCAAACACTGGGATTTTCATTCAGTCTGGGGGAGAGGAGAGAAGGAGGAGGGAAAGGAGGAAGGAAGGAAGGGAGGAAGGAAGGAGGAGAGGGAGAGGAGGCAGAGGAGGAAGGAAGGGAGGAGGAGAGGGAGAAGTGGGGGAGAGAAGGAGAATGAAGAGGAGGAGGACAGGAGAGTGTATGAGCTAATATTAGCCTGATTAAGAATGTCAGATAGTCTCAGAGTCTGACTCTGATGCTGATCATTCAGGTTAATTGAGGTTCCTCTGTGGCTGAACCAGAACGAACTCTCTATTGGTCAATTTCGTCCAATGACAGTAGGGGCTGTTTTACTCATCCAGCTGACAGTTGTCAGGAAGTGACCTCACACTGGTGAGACATAGCAACCTCAGCTAAATGGTGACAACAAAATAGGAATGTGTGATGTTGATTGCATCCTTACATCCTGTACCACATCTCCCTGTCCTGCCCTTAGACCAGCGTGTAATCACTGTTGCTGCAGTCCATCCTGAGAGCTCACCACTGACCCCTGACCTCTACAGAGCTGCTGGACTGAGTGCGCTCACTGGGTGACCCTGGGGTCGCTGGCCAGAGAGAGGATGAAGTCTGCTTCTCCTCCCCTCTGATACTCGCCTCCTTGCCTTCCCTCCTCTTTGCCCTTCTCTCCTCCACTATCATCCTCTCCTCTCCTCCCCTCCTCTCCTCCACTCTCCTCTCCTCGCATCTCTTCTTCTCCTCCCCACCTGTCCTCAACTCCTCTCCTCCTCCTCTCCCTCCTCTCCCTCCTCTCCCTCCTCCCCTCCACTCCTCTCGCCTCCTCTCTCCTTTCTTCTGTGTGCTTCTGATTAATCATTCTGGGGGGATTCATCACACTGAGGATATTTGCCTCAGCAGTTTAATAACTGAGGAGGAACCCACCGATTAATCAGAGAGATCTAATGTTGAGCCCCAAAAACTGGGTAGAATTAATGACTATGAATATGGATATTTGTTTGTGAGAAACAGCATCGGTGTGCGTGTCTCTGTGTGTGTGTTAGAGGGGGTGATATGATGTGAGCATGCAGTACTCGTGTATTGGGTTGCATATGTGTATAAATACAGATTAGACATACTATTTGTATGTCCATGTCTCTGCATGTATGTGGTTGTCATGGTGTTTATGTGTGTGTCTCTATGTGTGTGTATGTAAGAACACACACCAGTGTGCTAATATGAGTGGGAGGAACAACATCTCTCAATACTCCATCTTTTTTCTTTTCCTCCACATCCTCTCTCCCCCTATCTCCCTCTTCCTTCCATCCTTCCTTCTTTCCTTCCTTCCTTCTCCCTCACCCTTCTCTCCTCCCATCTCCCCTATGGAGGACTAATGATGCCTCCTCTAAAGACCTGACAGCCCTCCCTCCCTCCCCTTCCTCCCTCCCTCCCTCCCTCCCTCCCCTCTGGCGATTCCTCACCACGCGTCTCATGAATTCATCTCCACCTCCCCTTTCCCCTTCTGCCCTGCAGACCACCCTGCGAGAAACCCTCTGAAATACGCCATAACGCTTCTGCGCGCACCTATGCCCCATTTGCTGTCACGTGCCTCGCCGTAAATGGACCACATACGCGCATTGCCTCCTCCCTCCCTCCCCCTCCCTCCCCTTCCCTCCTCCTCCTAATCTCCCCGCTCTTCCCATCCCTCCCTGGATCCCACTCCGCTCTCTCCTCCCTTCACCCTCCCTTGCAGCCGCCCTAGCGCCACGTCTCGACTTCGCGCCCTGGCACTGTGCCGCAGCCCTCCCCTAGCTGTCAGTCATGTAACAGACTACCAGCTAAATGCGAGGATACCCATCGACTGCCCTCTTGCTGTACGTCTCATTTATCATGTGTTATACAAGCAAGGAAGCAACTGGTGGAAAGTAATTAATAAACTCTGACCAGTTCACCAAAACAGAATGCAGACGCCCCGTCCACCTTGCACACCTCTCAGAAGGCGAGAGCGGAAGATACAAACGAACCACAGCTGGCCACACCCGAGGTCTGCTCAAACCCCACCAAGCTGCGCGCGAGAGCATACTCGAGCACACATTGAGAAAAATTCAGAAACAAGATAACCCACCTGTGTAGTCCACGACACGCATGAGTTCCACACACCACAGACACCACTCACACACACCACACTGCACACCAGAGCACACCTCCCAGCCGGACGAGAGTTTGGACCGACTAACAAATCAGTTGGTGCTCACACACTCAACACACACCACCTCAGCCATCACACACCACACACCAGGCTACGACCACATCGGTATTCCCAGTTCACATTCCTACGACACCTACTGCTGACAAACAATCACACACTGACATCCATCTAACACCACCAGCAGCAACGCACTCAACAACGACACACACACACACACACACACACATTCACACACACACACACACACACTCTCCTACACACACACACACCCTCCTACACATACACACACTCACACATACTCACACACACACACACACACTCACTCTCTCACACACACACACACACACACACACTCACACACACAAACACACACTCACACACACACAAACACACACTTTTAACTGAGGTTAACAGTAAAGATACTAGGATTAGGACATATATGGAGTTAAAGTAACACTAGAGAGATTAGGGTTAGAGTTAAACTAGAGAACAAGACAGAGAGAGACCAAGAGAGACAGAGAAGAGACAGAGAGAGACGGAAAGAGAGACAGAGAGAGAGACAGAGAGAGAGACAGAGAGAGAGACAGAGAGAGACAGAAAGAGAGACAGAGAGAGACAGAGAGAGAGGCAGAGAGAGACAGATAGAGACAGAAAGAGAGACATAGAGAGACAGAGAGAGACAGAAAGAGAGACAGAGAGAGACAGAAAGAGAGACAGAGAGTGAGGCAGAGAGACAGATAGAGACAGAAAGAGAGACAGAGAGGGGAGAGGTAGCAGGATAGAAGGAAGTAGAGAGGGATAAAGGTGGAGAGGGAGCGAGGGAAGGAGAACGGCATGGAGACAGGAAGAGGGCTAGATGTCATTTATGTTTGAGAGAGGTTCACTCTGAGTTCACCTCTATGAGCTCTCTCAGGGCCCTGACTACTATACAGCTATCACTGTGTGTGTAAGTATGTGTGTGAGTGTGTGTGTGTGTGTATGTGTGTGTGTGTGTGTGTGTGTGTGTGTGAGAGAGTGTGTGTGTCTGTGAGTGTAAGTGTGTGTGTGTGTATGTGTGTGTGTATGTGTGTGTGTGTGTGAGTGTGTGTGTGTGTATGTGTGTGACAAGGAGGAGTGTGTGTGTGTCTGTGTGTGTGAACGCCCTGTGAACACAGAACTGGACATCTGCACACACACACTCACACTCTCTCACACACACATACATGTACAGATGTATACTCACATACACACATGCAGTTGTGTGTTTTAGCGGTGATCCAGAGGTTTTTCTCCTCCTCTAACCCCTCATCCCTCCCAGCCTCATCCCTCCCTGCCTCATCCCTCCCTGCCTCATCCCTCCCTGCCTCATCCCTCATCCCTCCCTGTCTCATCCCTCCCAGTCTCATCCCTCCCTGCCTCATCCCTCATCCCTCCCAGCCTCATCCCTCCCTGCCTCATCCCTCCCTGCCTCATCCCTCATCCCTCCCAGTCTCATCCCTCCCAGCCTCATCCCTCCCAGCCTCATCCCTCCCTGCCTCCCAGCCTCCAAGTCACAGCAGTAAAGGATCCAGATCAATATTCATTCTTCTGGATCTGTCATTCTCCTCTGACACCATCGACCCTCTCCCTTTCCTCTCTCCCTTTCCTCTCTTGCTCTCTTCCCTCTATCTCTCCCTCCCTTTCCTTTCTCCCTCTCCTCTCTCCTCTCTCGCTCTTCCCTCTATTTATCCCTCTCTTTCTCTCCCTCCCTTTCCTCTCTCCCTCTCCTCTCTCGCTCTCTTCCCTCTCTCTCTCCCTCTCCTCTCTCCCTCTCCTCTCTCGCTCTCTCTCCGTCTCCTCTCTTCTCTCTCTCTCCCTCTCTTCCCTCTCTCCTCTCCCTCTCCTCTCTCCCGCTCTCTCTCTCTCTCTCTCTCTCTCTCTCTCTGGGTGGGGGTCCTCTCCAGGGACTTGGTGTCCTGGAGAGGTACTGTGGTAACAAGGAGGGAACGAGGACCGGGCCAAATTCAACCTGCCTCTCAACGTATGCAGGTAGCCCCCTGCCCCCCCAACCCCCTGGCCCCCCAGTCCCCTGGCCGCCTAGCTCCCTGACTCCCAGC
>BROE01000014.1:478730-488730 GCA_036571765.1 Plecoglossus altivelis
AGGGAGGGAGGAGGGGAGGAGGGGAGGAGTGAAGAGGAGGGGAGGAGGGAGGTGAGAAAGGGAGGAGGGTGGAGGAAGGAGGAGGGTGGAGGAGGGGAGGCGGGGAGGGAGGAGACTGTGGGGGGGAGTCAGGGCGGTCTAGTAGGGGGGGGTGGACACACAGGTGAACAGCCCTGTAACCTGTCATGGTTGAGTCACCACAACATGTGTTCTCCCCCCCCTGTGGTGAACTGGGTCCAAACTGGGTCCAGGGCAGGCTGGGGTATAAAAGGGCAAGACCAAAGCTTTCTTAATAGTCTGGTTACATGTTGCTAGTGCTGAATAGGAGCTGTTTGTACACTGGACACCAAGTAAACACATCAATAATATTGATCCAACTCTGCCTCTCTCTACCTGCCTCTCTCTACCGGCCTCTCTCTACCTGCCTCTCTCTACCTGCCTCTCTCTACCTACCTCTCTCTACCTGCCTCTCTCTACCTGCCTCTCTCTACCTGCCCTCTCTCTACCTGCCTCTCTCTACCTCCCTCTCTCTACCTGCCTCTCTCTACCTCCCTTTCTCTCTCTACCTACCTCTCTCTACCTGCCTCTCTACCTGCCTCTCTCTACCTACCTCTCTCTACCTTCCTCTCTCTCTCTCCCTACCTCTCTCTACCTCCCTCCCTCTACCTCTCTCTCTCCCTACCTCTCTCTACCTCCCTCTCTCTACCTGCCTCTCTACCTGCCTCTCTCTACCTGCCCTCTCTCTACCTCCCTCTCTCTCCACCTACCTCTCTCTACCTACTTCTCTCTACCTACCTCTCCACATTTACCTCTTCCTCTCTCTATCTACCTCTATAACTAACTCTCTTTTCTCTCTCTCCTCTGCTTGCTCTCCTCCTCTTTCCTCCTCTCTCTCTCTCTCTCTCTCTCTCTCTCTCTCTCTCTCTTGCCTCTCTCCTCCTCACTTTCTCCCACTCTCGCCTTCTTGATCGTCACCTCGACCAGGAGTATGGAACACATTAAAAGATCTTGTTCTGCATTGCACTGAATGAGGGTGGGTGTACACAGTCACACACTCGTCTTACGCTCAAGCAAGTAAAACCAAATACACATGTTCATCTCCTCTCACCCAAACCGCTTCAGGTGAGGAGAGGAGAGGAGGGAAGATGAGGGTAGAGGAGAGGAGGGAAGAGGAGGGGAGAGGAGAGGAGGGAAGAGGAGGGGAGAGGAGAGGAGGGAAGAGAAAGAAGGAGGAGGGTAGAGGAGAGGAGAGAAGGAAAGAGGAGGGGAGAGGAGAGGAAGGAAGAAAGAGAAGAGGCAGCAAGAGGAGAGGAGAGGAGGAAAGAGGAGGGGAGGAGAACAGGAGAGGTGATTAGGGGAGAGGAGATGTGAGGAGCTGTAAGAACCCAGGTCCTACTGTCCCCGACTATGTCAATAAAACCCTGCATCAACACAGATCTCGCCCGCTCAGCAACATTACAGCGCTAATTAGCATTTCTTCTTTGGTCTACTATTTGATCAGCAAGAGCCTGCCTGGGGGTCCTGGACAAACTGTAATTAAAGCATCGCAGGAGGGGTGTGGGGGGAGGAGAGCGGGGGAGAGAGGGAGGGGAGTGAGAGGGGGGGGTGAGGCCTGAACCACCAAGGAGACCTGGAGAAGAACAATGAACCTCGTACACTGGAGAGAGAGAGAGAGAGAGAGAGAGAGAGAGAGAGAGAGAGAGAGAGGAAGACACAGATAAAGAGTGTGTCAGTAATATAGCTCCCTGGATAGCAGGATAACTAAGAATGGCAGGTGTCCCATGTAGGTGAGCGTAGATGTTGTCGTCTGTCATCCAGCGTCTCCGGAGGAACCAGAGGAGATGTAGCTCTCTGGTTTACCTGTCTGATCACTAGTGCATCCATGATCACTAGTGCATCTCTGTCTGATCACTAGTGCATCCCTGTCTGATCACTAGTGCATCCCTGATCACTAGTGCATCTCTGTCTGATCACTAGTGCATCCCTGTCTGATCACTAGTGCAATCCCTGATCACTAGTGCATCCCTGATCACTAGTGCATCTCTGTCTGATCACTAGTGCATCTCTGTCTGATCACTAGTGCATCCCTGATCACTAGTGCATCCCTGTCTGATCACTAGTGTATCTCTGATCACTAGTGCATCTCTGTCTGATCACTAGTGCATCTCTGTCTGATCACTAGTGCATCTCTGATCACTCGTGCATCCATGATCACTAGTGCATCCCTGATCACTAGTGCATCTCTGTCTGATCACTAGTGCATCTCTGATCACTAGTGCATCTCTGTCTGATCACTTGTGCATCTCTGTCTGATCACTTGTGCATCTTTGATCACTAGTGCATCCCTGATCACTAGTGTATCTCTGATCACTAGTGCATCTCTGTTCACTAGTGCATCTCTGTCTGATCACTAGTGCATCTCTGATCGCTAGTACATCCCTGATCACTAGTGCATCTCTGATCACTAGTGCATCCCTGTCTGATTAAGCACTTGTATTAGGCTATTAGCACAAATATTAGGCTCTTACAAATCTTACGTTTTCTTCAAAAGCCACGCTGCCTCTTGTCTCTTCTCCCTCTCCTCACTGTTCAACACACAGCTGATACTGGCTGTAGCACAGTATGAGTACAGCATGAGTGTGTGTAAGTGTGTGTAAGAGTACAGTTTGAGTGTGGGTGAGGAGTGTGTGTGTGCGTGTGTTTGTGTGTGTGTGTGTGTGTGTGTGTGTGTGTAAGTGTTAGTGTGTGTAAGTGTGAGTGTAAGAGCACCGCATCAGTTGTGGGTGAGGGGTCAGTGTGTGTGTGTGTGTGTGTGTGTGTGTGTGTGTGAGTGTGTGTAAGTGTGTGTGTGTAAGTGTGTGTGTGTGTGTGTAAATGTATTTGTAAGACTACAGTATGAGTTGTAAGTGAGAGGTCAGTGTGTATGACTGTATGTAAGTGTGAGTGTGTGAGTGTGTCCTAACTCTCTATCCTCCTCTTCTCTTTCAGTCTTCTCTCCTGTTCTCCCCTCCTAGCCTCCTCTCCTAGCCTCCTCTCCTAGCCTCCTCTCCTAGCCTCCTCTCCTAGCCTCCTAGCTTCCTAGCATCCTATCCTAGCTCCCTTCTTCAGCTTCATTTGCCTCCCGTGATGCAGTAGGTGACATTGAGAGCACCGCCGGTCCCCCAGGATGGGGTATCCATCCGGCAGCCCGCTCACAGATAAATAATGCAGGGAGGTGCAACAGCAGCAGGCCTGACGAGGCCTCCTGTAGCCAGCAGCACCCTCTGGGCAGAGAAATAATCACCATGCAGAACAAGCTGGGCTGTACACACACTACTGGGTTACACTAGTGTCCTGCTTTCCTTCTATCTTTATCTCTCTATGTCTCTCCTCATGTCTCTCCTCATGCCTCTCTCCGTGTCTCTCTCTCTCTGTCTCTCTATATGTCTCTCTCTTGGTCTCTCTCTGTCTCTCCTCATGCCTCTCTCTATATATCTCTCTTAGTCTCTCTCTTAGTCTCTCTCTTAGTCTCTCTCTCTGTCTCTCCTCATGCCTCTCTCTATCTCTCTCTCTCTATGTCTCTCCCCATGCCTCTATATGTATATCTCTATGTCTCTCTCTCTGTCTCTCCCCATGCCTCTCTCTCTCTATCTCTCTCTCTCTTTCTCTCCCATGTCTCTATATGTCTCTCTCTATGTCTCTCTCTCTGTCTCTCCTCATGCCTCTCTCTATATATATCTCTCTTAGTCTCTCTCTCTTAGTCTCTCTCTCTGTCTCTCCTCATGCCTCTTTCTATCTCTCTCTCTCTCTATGTCTCTCCCCATGACTCTATATGTCTCTCTCTATGTCTCTCTCTATGTCTCTCTCTCTCCCCATGCCTCTCTCTTTCTATCTCTCTCTCTCTGTCTCTCCCCATGTCTCTCTCTGTCTCTCTCTATCTCTCTCTCTACCTGGTGCTGGGCTGGTGTTGGGCTGGTGTTGAGCTGGTGTTGGGCTGGTACTAGGCTGGTGTTGGTCTGGGCTGGTGCAGCAATCTCACATACTTGAAATATGTCCCTCTACTCTGACTCTCCACCCAGACCAGACTCTCCTCCCAAATCTTCCACCCTTTCCCTCCCCTCTCCCCTCCTCCTTTCTATCCCCTCCCTCTCATTCTCCCCTCTCCCCCTTCTCTCACCCCGCTCCCTCCCGCACCCTACGTTCCCCCTCTTCCCTCCCCGTTCGTCTCCATCGGTAGAAGGCTGCCATTTGTCCTTCACGCTGTGGGTTCAAGGGTGACATGCATCCAGAAATAAAGCTTTGTGATTGGTCCCTGGCTTCTGGGGTACACACTGTTGCCACGTGACCCCCTGGTGGGTTTGGGGGGGGCGGGTGGAAGGGGTCGCAGGGCATCCTGGGATTGGGGTGTGGCCTTCTCATGAGTCAGGCCTTTGAAGCTCTTCAGACTCTCCAGGGGGTCCCCCCTCACCCCCCTTCCTCCCCCTCCTGATCCCTCTTCCCTGTTTCCATCCACCCACGTCTCTCTCTCCTTCTCGCTCTCTCTTTCTCCTGGTGACCCCTTAATTTGAAAGTCTTGTTCCTGGTTCTCCCCCTTCCTTATCTCACTCTCAAGCTCCCCTGTCTAAAACACATGAAACTTTGTTCCTGAAAGAGTAGGAGTTAGGGAGCAGAAACAGCTTAGTTTCACTTTTGCACCAAATCAGGTTTAGAACCAAACGCTGTCTAGAGAGGGCAAGACTTCAACCCTGGAGGTTGGGGAGGAGGGGGAGTAAGGGGAGTAAGGGGAGGAGGGGGAGGGAGGGGGAGGAGGCCGGAGAGGGTAGAGGGGAGGAGGGGATAAGGGAGGAGGGGAGGAGGGGGGAGGGAGGAGGAAGGTGGAGTGTGGAGGGTTGCAGGCCTCCTTGCCATTTAGTCTCGGGATGAACATCCTACTCTTCTCCTCCCTCCTTCTCTCCACCCTCTATCCCTTTACCCTAACCTTCCACCCCTTCCTGCCTCCCTCCGCCCTAGACCTCCATCCATCCACCCTAACCCTCCACCCTAACCCTCCCCAACCCCAACCCTCATCCATCCACCCTACCCTAGCATCCCTCCACCCTACCCCTCCACCCTAACCCTTCCATCCATCCACCCTACCCTAGCATCCCTCCACCCTACCCCTCCCCCGCCTAAACCCTCCATCCCTCCCTTGCCTAGCCCTTTCTTCAACTCCAAATAAACATATATTTCTAACCCAGAGTCAGGAACAGAAATTGTCTGTCCCTCCCTCCCTCTTTCTCCACCTCCTCTATCCCTTTACCTAACCTTCCCACCCCTGTCCTGCCCTTCCCTCCGCCGCCCTTAGACCTCCATCCATCCCACCCTACCCTCCACCCCTTAATCCTCACCCAGGCCCTCACCCATCCCAATCTTATCCGCGACACCCCTTTTACCCTAAGGCATCCCTTCACCCTACCCCTCCACCCTAACCCTTCCATCCATCCACCCATACCCTAGCCATCGCCTCCACACCCTTTACCCCTTCCCCCCGCCTAAACCCATCCAGTTCGCCCTCCTTGCCTAGCCCCTTCTTCAAACTCCAAATAAACATAATATTTTTTCTAAACCAAGAGTCAGGGAACAGTGTAACAGGAGAGTAGAATAGAAATAACGCGGGCAGCGGTATTATAATCCACAAGACAGAAAGAACACGAGTGGTCATCATCAGGACATCCAGAGACAAATCAGCGAATCGGGAAAACCGTTATATCCTCGCCACCCATTTGTCTCACGGGCGTGAATGTGGAGAGTTGATGAATGGATAGTTGGAACGGAAAACTGCTGTGTTGAATTACACGAAAACGTAGGACAGAGCCAAAGACCAGAACTTGCCTTTGTCATGCTTCGACCCTACCAACTCATAGCCCCCCACGTAGGTGCTGCAACATTAAAAGCAATGGACTTAAAATATAAAAAATATTACTAAAATATAATATCAAATAAAGGCTACCTGCATAAAAAATTAAGGAAAAAAATAAGCCAGAAGAGAATACCCAGGCACAACGAACGCATGTGTTGCCCGCACCGGCGCGGCATGCCATTATATAGGCACACTCCACAAGAACAGAAATCACAGGGTAATCAGCTATCCCGATAGCCGGAGATCTGTCAGGTACTAGCACAGGCAGCCCGAGAAGACGGCAACGCGAAAAGAAAGTGTCTTATAGCCGTTCTATTCAGCCCACAAGAAGACAAGCAAAATAGCAGGGGACTCGGAAATCTACTCATTGTATGTATATTTGCACACTCAAGAATACACGATCCAGAACCTAGATATCCGCAGTACTAATAGCACAAGACAAAACGACCCATTAACATAACAGGTATTCGATTATGATTATTAGCCACAAAGGCAGTACCCCCAGATAAGCCCCCCGGTGATCAGTATATAGGAACACAAAAACAGGACAACAGAAATTATCTCTGGTCTATCATACTATAGCAACAGGAACCAGAAAGAGGTGGGGGTTATCAAATTTATATAGCACAAAGAAAGAACAGAACAGACGTGGTATCAGTATTTTAATATAGCAACAAGCAACAGAGAAAAGACGGGGGCTATCAGTATTGCGATAGCACCCAAGAACAGAAAGAGGTATCAGTATATAGCACAAGAACAGAAAGAGGTATCAGTATATAGCACAAGAACAGAAAGAGGTATCATTATATAGCACAAGAACAGAAAGAGGTATCAGTATATAGCACAAGAACAGAAAGAGGTATCAGTATATAGCACAAGAACAGAAAGAGGTATCAGTATATAGCACAAGAACAGAAAGAGGTATCAGTATATAGCACAAGAACAGAAAGAGGTATCAGTATATAGCACAAGAACAGAAAGAGGTGTATAGAACATGATCTGGAAGATAGCTGGCGCTGTGATGCTGCTCTGAGACTAGACGTCTCTGTGTGTGTCATCAATTAGAGCTTTGTTAAACTATTTTCTTGTCTCAAGACAGACTTGTGCTGCCCCCCCCCCCCCCAACCTCCTGTTAAAATCTCATCTGCTACTGTCCTGTGGAGCACCAGGACAGGCTGAATGCTAAATGCTGATGATCACGATGGACAGTGAAAGTATACTGTATGGAGAACAAAGTCCAAACTTCAAGCTGCAGAAAGACAGGTGAGAAAGAGAGACCAGCACTGACTGTCTGTGTGTTTACCCCCCAAAGGAAGGGCCACTATGACTTGGGAAGAGGACTCCACAAGGCCCTCCCTCTTCCAACCTCCCCTGGATCAGGCGAGTGGCCTGAAGGAAGACGAAGGGGAGGGAGGAGACAGAACGGAGGAGGGAAGGCGAAGGACCAAAAGCATGATAGGTTGACACCGCCCCAGGCCACAGGGGCTGTGTCAAGGTAAACAAAATACCACAAAACCGAACGGCATACCCAACAACCCCGAGGGCCACACACACGCAACACGAAACCGCCACCCGACGGACCAGCGGACACATTAACCTCCCCACTGTGAAAACTTGTAAAGCAGGTCACATTTTAATTGGGGCCAATAGGGAGACGAGGAGAAGGAGTGGGAGAAAGAAGACGGGCGAGAGGAATTGGGGGGATTGGAAAAAAGAGGGGGAGAGAGGGGCAGAGAACGAAGGGTGGGAAAGAGATGGGGAGAAAAAAAGAGCGAGCACGCAGACCGGAGGGTCGGAGAGACTTGGAAAGAGAGAGGAGGAGAACGATAAATAAAATAGCTCAGGAGTGGGCTGCGATGAGAACAGACTGAGGAGCAGAGGGGGTGAGAGAGGAGGTGCCCGAGGACCGACACGCGGGAAGAGAAAGAAAAGAGGAAGCAGGGTTTTGGGAGGGAGCAGAAAGAGGAGGGGGGAAGATAAAGGGGGGGAGAGATATGCTACATAATCGACAAGAGTGCCCGGAGGACCTCCTCCAAAAGCAAACTGGCACTACACTACTTTTCACTAAGCGTGAGATCCATTCAAGACATCTCTGCGCTCGGGGAGGAGCGTAGGGCGGGAGAAGAGAGGCAGGCGTCGGATGGAGCAGTTGGGGGAGACCGAGAGGTGGGAGATAAACAGGGGGGGCGAGCATACAGTGACACCAAACTAAGTGGCAGAAGGCAGAATGTCACCCAACAAAAGAACAAAAAAAAAAAAAAGGGGAGGAGGTCAGCGGAGGAGATGGGAGCAGGGGGGGAAAGAAGAAGATGGGGCGAGAGAGGAGAGGGGAAAAGAGAAGAGGGGAAGAGGAGGATGGGGGGAAGGAGAGAGTGAATGGGGGAGAGAGAGGGGGCATCACAAGTGGGAAGTTGCTGTGGTGTTGTTTTTGTTAGCTATTGAAAATTCAGTGCTCGCTCAATTCCAGATTACCATCTTACTCTAACTCACAGTCTGTATGACACACAGTAAAACACTCATATTAAATAACACCCGTATGACCGAAGCCACGCGCACCGCAAAGCACACCCGCACCCCACACTCTGACAGGATGACACCGTGAAATCAGGGGAACAACATGCACACACTGACATAGACACACACACACACTTCACCCTCATCACTATTCATGAAAGAGCATTAGCGATCATCACACGCACACACCACAAGGGCACGCACACGCACACAGCAACACACACAGTGAGACACCTAGTCAGACAACACACACAGTCAGACACTGCTTTGTGTTCTGACCACCTGTTGAAACACACTCTTCTATTCTCTCCTTTCCACTTTCAAGGTTTGGCTTAGATGTTCTCCCACCTCCTCTTCCTTCTCCACCCTCTTCTTCCCTTCTGATCTTCTCCGTCTTCCTCCCCTCTCTCTCTACTCCCTGCTCCTCCTTTCTCCTTCCCCCTCCCGCTCCTCTCCCCTCTCTCTACTTCTCCCCTTCTCCCCTCCCCATCCTCTCTCTGTCTTTCTCTTCCTCCTCCCTCCTACCCCCCTCAATTCATCCCTCTCCCCTGCCTTCTTTACTTCTCTCCTTTTTCTCCTTTTCCCCCTCCTCTTCTCCTCTTTCTTCTCCCCCTCCCTCTTCCCTGCTCCCCTCCTCTCTACTTCTACCCCCCCTGTCGGCCTATCTTCCTCCTTCTCCTCATAATCTCCCCCACTTTCTCCCGTCCCCTACCCTCTCTCCCTCTCCCCTCCCTTATATATCCCCCCTTCTTGTCCCGTTCCTCCTACTGCTCCTACTCCTTCTCCTCCTCCTCTAAATTCTTCCCCCCTTCTTCCCCTCCCTCCTCTTCTTTCTCTCCTCCTCCCCCTGTGTCTTCTCTCCCTCCATCCCATGCTGCCCTGTTGGTGTTGCACTGTTTACAGTTTCAACACCACGCCATGAGCGCCAGGAGTGTCTGTGTCATTAGCCCCACGGGAAACCACTTCAAGCAACCATCTGTGTCGACTGAGCGTCCACACGCGTCCTCTGTATGTCTATCGTTCTGAGCGTCTTGTGTGTGTTCTGTGTCTGTGTGTGTCTGAGCGTGTCAATGTGTGTCTGGCAGCGGGTGGTGTGTGTTTTCCTGTGTCTGTGTGTGTCTGAGCCGACCTTATGTGTGTCTGTAGTCTGTGTGTGTTTGAGTGACTGAGTGACTGAGATGAGTGAGTGAGTGACTGAGATAGTGTGAATGAGTGACTGAGTGACTGAGATGAGTGAGTGAGTGACTGAGCGTGTGTGTGTGTCTTGATGGTTCTGTGTGTGTCCTGCAGCGTGGCCAACACGCAGCACCATGTTGTGGGTGCGTCTGTGTTCTGTGATGTGCTGAGCTCGTGTGTGTGTCTGTGTTGGTCTGTGTGTGTGGTGTGGTGTGGTCTGGTCTGGTCTGGTTTGGATCTGGGTCTGGATCTGGGTTTTGGTGTGTGGCGTGTGTCTGAGCGTGTGTGTGTGTCTGTGTCTGTGTGAGCGTGTGTGTGTGTCTGAGCGTGTGTTTGTGTCTGAGCGTGTGTGTGTGTCTGTGTCTGTGTGAGTGTGTGTTTGTGTCTGAGCGTGTGTTTGTGTCTGAGCGTGTGTGTGTGTCTGTTAGCCTC
>BROE01000014.1:491230-497179 GCA_036571765.1 Plecoglossus altivelis
TACACTCACACACTTAACAAAGAAAAGAGTGCCACCCCAACTAGTTAGCCACACCCATGCATATCAACCACACACACTGGCACACATTACACACATTACACACACACACACAGACACACACACACACATACACACACACACTGGCACACATTACACACACACACACACACGCGCGCACACACACACAGACAGACAAGACTCTCTCTCTCAGCCACACCCATGCTAATCAATCACACACACTGGCACACATTACACACACACATACACACACACACACACTGGCACACATTACACACACAGACAGGACTCTCTCATTAAACTAGCTCTCCTCTGTTGCATGTTAGATGCATGTAAACCTTTGGCACTACAGGGGTTAACTTGGTTATGTCCAGCCTCTTATATGTATGTGTGTGTGTCTGCATGTGTGTGTGTGTGTGTGTCTGCATGGGTGTGTGTGTCTGCATGGGTGTGTGTAAGTGTGTGTGGTGTTGTATAACCATGTGCAGTGTCAATACACATGTGTGTTTCTGTCTGACTAAATCCGTGTGTGTACGTGTGTACTTGTCTGTGTGTGTGTGTGTGTGTGTGTGCTGCCCAGTCTATGTGTATGTAAAGAAGGAATTTGCCTGTCCTTGCCTAAGCGAATGGCCAGGATTAGGCTGACAGGCCACCTTAGTGATGGCGAAATAATTGGTTGTTCAGCTTCGTCCTTGTCAGAACGCTGACAGTTCCGCAGATGTCCTGTGCAGTTCTCCAAAGGTTAGCCTCAGCCTGCTCCGCCATTCATTAATCATTCTGCTCTGACACAGCTCCTAGCAGGCCCCAGCTGCCACCGTGTCCCCCTCAATTTCTGTCACCGCCTCCCCTCCCCCTCACCCAGTCTACCTCCATCACCACCGCCCCCCCCTTCCCCCCACCACACACCACCTTCTACCTGCTGTGTGTGTGTGTGGAAGACACACACACACACACACATAAACAAGCGGGGCTATGGTTAAGAAACAAATTAGGAAGAGAAGGCCTGAGGTGTTTACACTGCTGTTGGGTTTCAACCCAGGGATCGGTTTCCAGCTAAGCGGGCTTCAGTAGAATCATGATGTAAACAACAACATGCTATATATGCTGCATTATCTAACGACTAATAATGAGCTTGTGTTATTTACTTACAACTCAGGAACAACGTGAGATGTTTCTGTCGTCTCATACACCTCAGAAGGCTTGTGTTCTCAGTGACTCAGTACCTCAGCTAAACACCCCCTGCCCCCCAGTACCTCAGTACCTCAGCTAAACACCCCCTACCCCAGTACCTCAGTACCTCAGCTAAACACCCCCTACCCCCCACTGACTCAGTACCTCAGCTAAACACCCCCTACCCCAGTACCTCAGTACCTCAGCTAAACACCCCCTGCCCCACATCTCTCTACCCCAGACCCCATACCTACAGCTGCACACACAAGGATAATTAACCAGTATATCCATCAGGGCTAAATGCTAACCTGAGTGCCCAAATCCCATAGAGATCCTGCAAAATAGGATGCTTTGCCAACATGCTAATTCCCTATGAAAACAGAGAAGGGATTGATGTGAGTGTTTACAGAGTGAAGACACTAGGTGCTGTGTTAAAGTCAGTGTTCTTTAAATGATGGACAGATAGATGCGGAGAAGAAGGAACATATGGAGGAGGAGATGGAGAGGAGATGGAGTGGAGGAGGAGGGGGAGGAAGAGATGGAGAGGAAGAGATGGAGAGGAGGAGGAGGATATGGAGAGGAGGGGGAGGAGATGGGGGAGGAGATGGGGGAGGAGGAGATAGAGGAGATGGAGGAAATGGAGAGATGGAGAGGAGGAGATGGAGAGGAGATGGAGGAGGAGGAGATGGAGATGGAAAAATTGAGATGGAGGAGGAGATGGAGAGGAGATGGAGAGGAAGAAGAGTTGAAGAGGAGGAGGAGGAGATGGAGGAGGAAGAGATGGAGGAGATGGAGCGGAGGAGGAGGAGATGGAGAGGTGGGGGAGGGGATGGGGAGGAGGAAATGGAGGAGGAGGAGGAGGAGATGGAGGAGGAGATGGAGGAGAAGATGGAGAGGAGGAGATGGAGGAGGATATTTAGAGATGGAGATGGAGGAGAAAATGGAGGAGGAGATGGAGGAGGAGGAGATGGAGGAGGAGATGGAGGAGATGGAGATAGAGAGGTTTTCTGCACAGAACCGAAAACAGCAACGCTGAAACAATGACCCTGAAAACAGCTGGAATCTTCATCCAGGCAAACTGGATGGATTGACAGAGGAACATGGTTCTTATCAGAATATGCTAATGCTAAGTGGACTAGCTTTCCGCACAACTGGCAGCCAGCCAGTTCAAAGTTAATCTCAGCACGGCTAAAGGACTGTTCACCTTCACCCAGCCTGTATGGATGTGAGTGTGGTGTCCTGCCTGCAGAATGACTCTCCCACACGGTCACTGGACAGAAAATCATGCTAATTGATAAGTGCTTGTCCAGCTAATGTCAAATCAATATCCTCAATCCTATTGAGGTGAAAGGATCAATGGCTTGTTGTTGATGTGTTGTTGAGACACATTCCTCTAATCTGTATATCACATTTTAATACAGAAACAAGTGTGTGCAAACAGTGATTTATTTGTTGTTTCTGTGATGGTATTACTGGACCATCATTAATACTAACATGTTGGCTAGTATCACAGTCCTGGCTTAGAAGAATACAGTACTCTCTACTCCTGGATTCATGTCATAAATAGAGACTTCCCTATCCCCTCCTCCCCCTCTCCTCTTCTCCTCCATCTCCTCCTCCTCTCCTTTCCTCTCTCTCCTCCTCCTCCTCTCCTCTTCTCCTCCATCCCCCCCTCCTGTCCTTTCCTCTCCTCCTCCTCCTCCTCTTCTCTTCTCCTCCATCTCCTCCTCCTCTTCTTTCCTCTCCTCCTCCTCTCATCCTCTCCTCAATCTCCTCCTCCTCTCCTTTCCTCTCCTCCTCATTCCCTCCCTCTCACCTCCATGTGTGTGTATATGTGTATGTGTGTGTATGTACGTGTGTGTACGTGTGTGTGTGATGGCGTGAGTGGGAATTTTTAGTTGTGTTAGTGGGGTGAGTGAGTATGTTCAGGTGTGTTAGTGAGGTGAGTGAGTATGCTCAGGTGTGATAGAGGAGTGAGTGAGTATGCTCAGGTGTGATGGTGAGGTGAGAGAGAATTTTCAGGTGCGTTATTCAGGTGAGTGAAAAGGTTCAGGTGTGATGGTAAGGTGAGTAGCACCTCCAACTTCCACCCTCATACCCAGAGACCACTGTCTCCTCCACCCTCCATCCCTTCAGTCCCCTAGCCTCCACCTCCCAGCCCTACCCTAAGAGCAAGGACATCCACCAAGGTAAGATATATTACCTCCTGTGGTAATAGTCGTGCAAACATGACGGATTCTTCTCTCATCTGACCAGAAACACTGGCATCCCCGCTTCTCCCCTCTGAGATTACCTGTGCTCTGTAAGTGTATGGAGATCGCCCCCCTGCCCCCCTGCCCCCCCAGTGAGAGAGAGATGGGAGACCGGGGAGGCTGCAGCCCCCCCCCACACACACACACACCTTCTCATCAGCCTGTATGGAGATGTGCATGCAGAGTGAGTGATTGCCCAAGGCTGGAAATTGGTGTGGAGGGTTTCACGAGGGAATTAAAGACATGCAGGTTTCCCCCTCTCTCTGGCTCTCTCCTTTCCTCTCTGTTTCTCTTTCCTTCCCTCCTCCCTCTATCTCTGTTTCTCTCTCTCTCTCTGCCTGTCTCTCAGTCTCTTTCACTCCCTCTCTCTCTGTTTCTCTCTTTATCACACACATTCATATACATAAGCATGTGGATGTATGCTGGAGCACACACATAAACATATATGAATATATCTTTCTCTCTGACACACACACACACTCACACGATTAAGGACTTGTGCTGTATGTGTGGTGGATGTGTGAGTTCCCAGCAGCACACAAGCTGCATTCCAGAGGGACACAACCATCACTGCTAACCCAGCATCACAGATCGTTACTGAAAAGCTGTCTGGAATGTTCTATATGAGCCAAGGTTCCTCTAGGAACTAACACACAGTAGAACCTCACTACCTCAATAGACCAGAACTAACACACTGTAGAATAACACTACCTCAATAGACCAGAACTAACACACAGTAGAACCTCACTACCTGAGAGGACCAGAACTAACACACAGTAGAACCACACTATGTCTGAAGACCAGAACTCACACAGAGGGGTCAGGGGTGAAGGGGGGACCCCTTACGCCTTCTCACCCCTCTCTCACCTCTCTCCTCACCCCTCTGTCCTCTCCCTCCTTCCCTGGCTGTCATCAAGGTTATGGTAACCTGCAACTTCATCTGGGACTACCTGCCTCCAATTAGCACTGGAGAGACGGGGGTGGGGCGGGGGGAGGGGGGAGGTTGAGGAGGGGGAAGGAGGAGGCGGTTGAAGAGAGTGAGAGAACAGGAGTAGGGGAGTAAGAGAGTGGAACAGGGAAAAGAGAAAGAGATGGTGATGCAGGAAAAAGAGAGAGAGGGAAGATGGGGAGGATGGGGGAAGGGAAGGTGAGAAACAGGCCAAGGACTCCACCTCCTTCATGCGGCACTAAATCGCATGCAATTTCTGTCAGGGGCTGGGGGGCTGGCGAAGGATTCACTCCTCCCACTTCTTCCAGCAGAGCTGCATGTTGCTGCCGCCTATGCTCCTCAAACTGATCAACGTTGAAGCCCCAGCCCCACAGCCCGGACGCCCCACTCAGAGGCTCCAGTCCGCCCTACTGAGGTGTACTCAGATGTAATATGCGATACCGTAGAAGGACAAGCTAACACATCCTGTTTCAATGTGGTGTGTGTGTGTGGTCGTGTGTGTAATGTGCGAAGATCCAGAGCGAGTAGAGTGGCCTGTGGCGAGGCACACGTCGCACACGGCCGGCGACGTGAGGTGCGCCGTGAACGATGTGCGTGTGTGGAGCTCCATGGGATTGACAGGACGAGGTGAATTCTATGCTCCGTGGTGATGAGTAGGGAGTCACAGCGCAGGACCGCCTATCAGATTGTTGTATGTCCTGTACTGTAGTGGCACATCCCTATTCTAGCAGCAGCCACGAGCAGCGGCTGACACCTTATACCAATCGCCATCCACCATGTTGGCACTCACACACCCCGGCCTACACGCAGACAGGAACGAGACAGCGGACCTCGATCGTCCGCGCAGAACACGTCCATCTTCCTGAGAGCTTAACGTACGAATAGCAGCTCTTCACAGCCACACATGCACACACAGAGCAGAACTCACACACAGACACACCAGCAGACACACACACACACAGGACCAGCAAGAAAAAGAGACAGACAGACAGACACACACAGCACAAACACACACAACACAGAACAAAACACACACAGACACACACAAACACAGACAAGACACAAACACCTGATAAGATAAATAACATAGTCAGGAACATGTATAAGCATCACAGATATTCATACAAAAGATTTACACAGACAGTCGCCTACCAGACACAAGCACACTTGGTACAACGGTATGCTTAAAACACACCGCCATCGACAACGTACACACTACAACCGAAATCATCAACCCACACATCAGCGACACACACAGACAGACAGGAGCTAGCCGACAGACAACACACCATCACACGACACATCCTGCGACACACGACATAAACACACACACACTACCACCGAGCCAGCAACATCCGTGCGACAACGACACGCACACACAGACAACATCACCGTACACTACAAACAACAGCACGACCACTACAAACAACACACTATCTCGTACAGCTACCACACAGACGACACACTACAGACAGACGCGCTCTATCATTCGAACTATTTCGTGAAGAGTCGCAATAATTCTAATGGCTTATACTCTAACGCGAACCGAAGCTCAGCTCT
>BROE01000014.1:501767-530480 GCA_036571765.1 Plecoglossus altivelis
TATATATATACTGTATATAAACTACTACGAAACAGCAGTGTACTCCTCCACCTCTTCTCCTCCCACCTCCACCCTCCCTGCTCGTTCACATATCCATGAAGGGAGACAGGAGGACAAGAGGAGGTGGCAGAGGCATAAAAGGAGAGATGGAGGGATGAAGAGATGGAGAGATGGAGAGATGGAGGGATGGAGGGATGGAGGGATTGAGATGGAGAGATTAAGGGATGGTGAGATGGTGGGATGGAGGATTGGTGAGATGGAGGGATGGAGGGATGAAGGGATGGAAGGATGAAGAGATGGAGGGATGAAGGGATAGACAGATGGAGAGATGGAGAGATGTAGGGATGGAGGGATGAAGGGATGGCCCTAGGTAAAACCAATCTGTGCTGTACTTTGGGGCAACTGAAGAAAATAACTTCTGCTGATAAACACACACACCTGCGCACAAACACACAAGCACACTTACATGCGCACACATATTACCCCCCCCCCCACACACACAACAAAACCACACAGAACTCTCTCCCCCGAACAAACACACACACAGAGTTGTAAGAGGCTGCTATTGTGTGCCTGTGAAAATGTTATGTTAGAGTGAAATTAAAATGAATGTACCTTCTTTTCAGGCAAGTGCACTTGTCAGACATCTTCTGAACACTTCAGCTCAAGTGCCTCCCTCCTCCTCCCCCTCCTCCCCTGCCCTCCCCTCCTCCCCTCCATCCTCTCCTTCCCTTCCTCCCCCTCCTCCTCCCTCCTCTGTGCGACTATGTCAGTGGCGAGCGCATACGGCAAGTAGCGTCGGTCTTGTCTTTGAGCATTATGTGTGTCAGTGATTCAAACCATGTGTTCACAACGACATGGCTGAATGTTTGAGATATGACTTCCTGCGTTCACACTAGAGTCCCGGGCTGCCATGCAGGGGTTCCCAGGCTGTGGTAGGTCAGTCTGGTTCTTGTAGTCTTTTGAGATAGTTACAACAGCCCAGCCCTCAGCCCTACCCCCACCCTGCCCTCAACCTGCCCCCACCCTGCCCCCACCCTGCCCTCACCCTGCCCCCGCCCTGCCCCCGCTCTGACCCCACTCTGCCCTCTGCCCTGCCCCTGCCCTGCCCTCTGCCCTGCCCTCTGCCCTCACCCTGCCCCCGCCCAGCCCTCCAATCAGAAAGGGATACCTGGGGGCACAGGGATGCAACCTCAGGGTACTGGAGACTGCCTCCTCTTTGTCAGTAATTTCCAAAAATGTATTAAATTGTAAGTGTGAATGTGATTATGGCATGATATTCATTTTTAATAGGCTGAGGCCTGTGTGTTTTAGCATACAGAGATGCTTCATCAGCAGAACTGGATGTGCTGAACCAGCATTTACCTCATATACACACACTACACCACCCTCCTCTTCCTCATATACACACACTATACTATCCTCCTCCTCATATACACACTACACTATCCTCCTCTTCTGTTTTCTGGTCAGACCTTAGCATGCTGTTTGAATGGAAGGCATTAGTATGTGGATCTAAATCGTATTATTGCTAATGAAATTAACAACATTAAAAAGATGTCACTCCAATAAGAATATAGGAAGAGTAATGTAGTAATAATTAGAAAGAGTTATACCATTAATCACATTACTTTTATTATACAACTATAATTTAATACAAAATGAATAAATATATATGTATAATAGGCCACATTCTCTACTGTTTTAATTCTGTGTTCACATGTAGTTCTACTGTAGCATCATACAACACGGTTGAATGCTAGTAGTATTGTTATATGATTGTAGTACATTGTTTTGAATTCTTTTGACCATGCCTTATAGATTAAATATTATTGTAAACTGTTCCATGGTAGCTGAGATATTACTTCATATCATGCCTGGTGGCTGAGATGTTACTTTACACTGTCTGGTAGCTGAGATGTTACTTTACACTGTGTCTGGTAACTGATATGTTACTTTACACTGTGTCTGGTAGCTGAGATGTTACTTTACACTGTGTCTGGTAGCTGAGATGTGGTTACTTGACACTGAGTCTAGTAGTTGAGATGTTACTTTACACTGTGTCTGGTAGCTGAGATGTTACTTTACACTTTCAGATGGCTGAGATGTTACTTTACACTGTGTCTGGTAGCTGAGATGTTACTTTACACTTTCAGATGGCTGAGATGTTATACTACGTCATCCATCAAGCGGGATTGTATTCTGTTTTGTCATGTTGCATTCCATTCTGTTCTGTTGCATTCTGTTCTGTTCTATTGCATTCTGTTCTGTTCTATTGCATTCTGTTCCGTCCTGTTGCATTCTATTCTGTCCTGTTGCATTCTATTCTGTTCTGTTGCATTCTATTCTGTTCTGTTGCATTCTGTTCTGTTCTATTGCATTATGTTCTGTTCTATTGCATTCTGTTCCATCCTGTTGCATTCTATTCTGTTATGTTACATTCTATTATGTCCTGTTACATTCTATTATGTCCTGTTGCATTCTATTCTGTTCTGTTGCATTCTATTATGTTATGTTACATACTATTCTGTCAAGTTACATTCTATTCTGTCTTAATGGGGACATCAGTCTGCTGGTGAAGTGGCACTAGATCAGATCACATGAAGTTCTGAGAACAGAACTCTTCACCTCCTCCTACTCTCCTCTCCTCCCACCTCCTCCTCTCCTCCTCTCCTCCTCTCCCTTCACCTCCTCCTCCTCTCCTCCCACCTCCTCCTCTCCTCCTCTCCCTTCAACTCCACCTTTCTCTCCTCCACCTCCTCCTCTCCTCTGTCCACTAACCCACCTCCTCCCCTCCACCTCCTCCTCTCCTCCTCCCCCTCCACCTCCTCCTCTCCTCTGTCCACCTCCTCCCCACCTCCTCCTCTCCTCCTCCCCCTCCACCTCCTCCTTCCTCTGCCAGCTTAATAATCGCTTGATGAAAACTTCAGAAGGCAAGGTTCAAGACACCAGAGATGTGACAGTAAAATTAAAACTGCTAGACAGACAGTCCAGTATGGTATATAGTAGTATTAGGTGAGAGGGCAAAGCTAAATGGATATATTCATAATAACAATATCTAGGTATACTAATAAAAGGCAGAGGGAGGAGGGCTGTGCTGGTCTATCTGTTGGGGAGTGAGCAGACACATCACATTAAACAGACTGACAGGCAATAAGAACCTGGGGAAGTTAGACGTTCTTCCCTCAGTCTGATTCGCAGAGACTGTTACACATTACAGCTGAGAAACATCCTGATAAAGTTTATTAAAGATCTGGGATTTTCTGCCCCCTCCTCCTGTCCCTTCCCCTTCCTCCCCTCCTCCCCCTTCTGCCTGTCCCTNCCCCCCCCCCCCCCTCCCCCTCCCTCCTCACCATTCTGCCTGTTGCCCCCTCCTCCCCCCTCCTCCCCCTTTTTGCATGTCCCTCCCTCTGTCTTCCACTCCTTCCTACCCACTTCCCTGTAACCTTTTTTCCTTCCCTCCCCTACTCACCCCATTCCTCCCTCTCCCTCCCACCGTCCTCCCTCTCCTCCCCCTCCCAACCCTTCCCTCCCCCTTCCCATAGATGGTGATAAGCCTTGACAATGACGTTGGCATCCCAAGGACACTCACATGGTGGACTGACTGTCACTTTGTAGCTGTGTGTATATTTCTGTGTGTGTGTGTGTTTCTGTATGTGTGTGTGTTTCTGTATGTGTGTGTTTCTGTGTGTGTGTGTGTGTTTCTGTGTGTGTGTTTTTGTGTGAGTGTGTGTTTCTCTGTTTCTGTATCTGTGTGTTTCTGTGTGTGTGTGTGTGTGTGTTTCTGTATGTGTGAGTGTGTTTCTTTAGGTGTGTGTCTGTGTTTCTGTATATGTGTGTGTGTTTGTGTGTGTGTGTGTTTCTGCATGTGTGTTTCTGAATGTGAGTTTCTGTATGTGTGTGTGTTTCTGTGTGTGTGTGTTTCTGTATGTGTGTGTGTTTCTGTGTGAGTGTGTGTGTTTCTGTTTATGTGTGTGTGCTGCCTTATTTGTTTTCACATGAATAGCTAAGAAAACTCAACAGCCTTTTGCAGGTCCTCCTGCTCATTCCCTCGCTCTCTCTCGCTCCCTCTCCCTCTCTCCCTTCCTCTCCCTCCCCCTCCTGGATGAACACGGAGTGAGGCAGGCTCTCTCCAGGCCTCTGTGTTCTCTGGTCCCATTGAGAGCTGCAGCCAGCAAGCTTGTTTAGAGAGCAGAGAAAGGCCTTCATCTCCCCTCCTTCGTCTTTTCTTCCATCTCTCCCCCACAATGGCAAGAAGAGAGAGATGGAGAGAGATGGGGAGAGAGGAAGAGAGAGAGGATGAGAGAGGATGAGAGAGGATGAGAGAGGAAGAGGGGGAGAGAGAGACAGAGGAAGACAGAGTGAGAGGGAGAGAGAGAGGGTGGGAGAGGGAGAGGATGAGAGAGGAAGAGCGAGAGGAAGAGAGAGATGGAGAGAGAGGGAGACAGAAATTAACTGAGGCAGGACGACAGAGATGGAGAGAGAGAGGAAGAGAGATGAAGAGAGGAAGAGAGTGAAGGAGAGAGCAAGAGGGAGAGAGAGATGAACAGAGAGAGAGGGAGAGAGAGAGATGAAGAGAAAGATGAAGAGAGAGGAAGACAGCGAGAGGAAGAGAGAGACAAAGGGAAAGAGAGAGTGAGAGAGATGAAGACAGAGCAGACAGAGAGAACATCTGACTGGTGAACTCTCCCTACGTACTCTACCTCTCTTTCACCCCTCCCCCTCCTCTCTCTCCCCCTCCTCTCAGTCACTCTCTCCCACCCTCTCTCTCTCTCTCTCTCTCTCTCTCTCAGTGTCTCTCTCGGTCCTGTGTCTCTCTCCACCCCTCCTCTCAAGTCACTGCTGCTTCCCTGACGCGCTCTCTCTCTCTCTCTCTCTCTTGCGGCGAGCGTGTGTGCTCTCTCTGCTCTCGTGGTCTGTGCTCTTCTCTCTCCCCTCTCTCCTCTCTCTCTTCCCCTCCCTCCTGTGCTCTCTGCTTGTCGTCTCTCTGTTTCTCGTCTGCTCTCTGTGCTGCTCTCCTGCTTTCTCTGGCGTCTCTCTCTCTCTTGCTGCTCTCTCTCTTGCTCCAGGCAAGTTGGATAACTTGAAGTAAAACAAACAGCAGTTATGTTGAATCTGTCCTGTACCTCCTGTCATCGCGATGCTTTCCGACCTATAATATGGGTATTCGGGCGTGGTAGGCGGCCCACACACCAAGGGACACACACAAAAGACAGGCACACATGGACACACACACACACGACACACACCACGCCTCAGAGCCAACGACGACACACGTCTGACAGCAGCAACTGGACACACACAGTACAGCACAGCATACAGCAGGACGCCAGCAGACAGGACACGACAGACAGGGCACGCACGAAGGAGACAGACAGACCAGGGACAGACAGAGCCGACAGACAGAACAGGCAGACAGACAGATACATCTCATATCGGCTGGCATCCCATGAGGCAGTTTGGTAAACACACCTCCACGTGGGGGGAGAGGATGAGATGGGGAGAGCGAGATGACGGGGAGAGGATGGAGATGGGGGAGGAGGGGGAGAGGGGAGGGGGAGGAGGATGGGGAGGGTTGGTAGAGGAGAGAAGATGGGAGAGGGGGATGGGGAGCTGAGGAGATAGAGGAGAGAGAGGGCGGTAGGAGAGGAAGGAGAGGGTGACAGAAGAGAGAGAGGGGAGAAGGGAGGAGAGAAGGCGTTCAGGAGAGAGAGCGGGAGAGCTCATAGGTAGAAAAAGCACCCGAGGAGAAGGACCCGTGGAGCGGGAGGAGAGAGGTCGGAATGGAAATGGAAGGAGCCAGCGCGTGTCTGGGATCGAGCCGACGATTTACATTACGGAGAATTGTAAAGAAAAGCTGTCCCCTGAAGCGAACAACCCCCGGTGGACAAAGTTCAACCTGCTTCTCCACCTGTCTAGGATTGACCAGCTGCAAGGTCAGCCCGTCACCCGCCCGTTCTCCCATACGACAGACCGGGAGAGGTCGAGGACGGTGAGTTGGGGGACCGAGGAGGAGAGATGGGGAAGAGAGGGGAAGAGGAGAAAGGGGAGAGAGGGGAAGAGAGGGGAGAGAGAGGGAGAGAGAGAGGGGAGAAGGGGGAGAGAGGGGAATAGTGGAGTAGAGGGGGGGGAGAGGGGGTGAGGGGAAGGGGGAGAGATGGGGAGACAGGAGAGAGAGGGAGAGACGGAAGAGGGGAGGAGAGAAGGGAAGAGGGGGAGAGAGCACGAGGAGGAGAGAGGGAAGAGGGGAGAGAGGAAGGGGAAGAGGGGCGAGGAGGAGGAGAGGGAAGAAGAGGGGAAAGAGAGGCGAGGACAGAAAAAATGCTCGAAGACAGTGAGTTAAGGATTCTCATTCCTGTAAGAACAGAGTCTTGTCTTGTATCTGCTCGTGAGTCGGTGTTAAGCTATAGCTCTCCCCGCTTTCCCTCTCCAGCTCTCCTTACTTCAGGTCGCTCGTCTTTCCCCTCGTCTCTTTGCCTCTCTGTCCCCTCTGCCAGTCTCTCCTTATTTTGCAATCTCTCTCTCGGCTTCCTCTCTCTTCCTCTCTCTTCCTCTCTCTTTCCCTCTTCATCTCCCCTTCTTCGTCTCTCTCTCTCTCTTCCCCTCTCTCAATCCCTCTCTCTTCCTCTCTCTTTTCCTCTCTCTCCTCCTCTCTCTGCCAGATCACATGCACACAGAGAAACATTCACAAAGGCTGGACACTAATTCAAAAAGGCATTCACACACCAAACAGTGACATGTTGAAACGTGCAAACACACACACCAACACGACACCACACACATACATTCTAAATACTGTACTCTGTTACTCACACACAATAAATAATTTATCACCCATAAACAATAAACAGCACACACAAGAATGCACACAGACATGGCTGTTTGTTTTGAATAATCCCCAGTGACAAAGTAAACGATGAGCTACAAGAGGCTCTCGTCTTAATGTACCACACAGCGTACAGGTGACACTCTGGATTACACACTGCTAACCTGACAGAAGTGTTTCCACAGGAGAGAGAAGAGAGGAAGGTAGTGAGAGAGAGAGAGAGGAAGAGGGAGGAAGAGGGAGGTAGTGATAGAGAGAGATAGAGGTAGCGATAGAGAGAGAGAGAGGGAGGCAGGGAGTAAGGTAGTGAGAGAGAGAAGAAGAGAGAGAGAGAGTGAAGAGAGGAAGGTAGTGAGAGAGAGAGAGAGAGAGAGAGAGAGAGAGGAAGAGGGAGGTAGTGATAGAGAGAGATAGAGGTAGCGATAGAGAGAGAGAGAGGGAGGGAGTAAGGTAGTGAGAGAGAGAAGAGAGAGAGAGAGAGAGAGAGAGAGAGAGTGAAGAGAGGAAGGTAGTGAGAGAGAGAGAGGAAGACGGAGGAAGGGAGTCAGGTAACATCAGGCAGGTAACATCAGTCAGGTAACATCAGTCAGGTAACAGCAGGCAGGTAACAGCAGGTAACATCAGTCAGGTAACAGCAGGCAGGTAACAGCAGGTAACATCAGTCAGGTAACATCAGTCAGGTAACATCAGGTAACAGCAGGTAACATCAGTCAGGTAACAGCAGGTAACAGCAGGCAGGTAACATCAGTCAGGTAACAGCAGGTAACAGCAGGTAACATCAGTCAGGTAACAGCAGGTAACATCAGTCAGGTAACAGCAGGTAACATCAGTCAGGTAACAGCAGGTAACAGCAGGTAACATCAGTCAGGTAACAGCAGGTAACAGCAGGCAGGTAACAGCAGGTAACAGCAGGCAGGTAACATCAGTCAGGTAACAGCAGGCAGGTAACAGCAGGCAGGTAACAGCAGGCAGGTAACATCAGTCAGGTAACAGCAGGTAACATCAGTCAGGTAACAGCAGGTAACAGCAGGTAACATCAGGAGGTAACAGCAGGCAGGTAACAGCAGGTAACAGCAGTCAGGTAACATCAGAAAGTATTTGAGCATCAGAAAAGGTGTATGTGTGTCACTGTGTGTGCGTGCATGTGTGTATGTATGTGTGTGTCACTGTGTGTGCGTGCATGTGTGTATGTATGTGTGTGTCTCTGTGTGCGCGTGTCTGTATGTGTGTGTGTGTCTGTATGTGTGTGTGTGTCTCTGTGTGTGTGTGCATGTCTGTATGTGTGTGTGTCTGTCTGTATGTGTGTGTGTGTCTGTGTGTGTGTGTGCGTGTCTGTATGTGTGTGTGTCTCTGTGCGTGTGTGCGTGTCTGTATGTGTGTGTGTGTCTCTGTGCGTGTGTGTGTGTCTGTATGTGTGTGCGTGTCTCTGTGTGTGTGTGCATGTGAGTAGGTGGCGTTTGTGTTTGTTTTTGTGTTGGTGTGAGTTGAACCTGGTACGACTTCATTTTCTCCACAAAGCCTGATGGGACGTTGCCAGTTAAAGCAGGCATACCTTTCTTATCATCATCACAGCTGTGCTGTGGTCACATTAAGAAGAAGAGAGGGGGGAGGGGGCGAGGCAGTGAAAAGAAGAGAGAGAGAGAAGCCCAGCATTGCCTGGAGGGGAAGTTATTTAAGCCAAGCACTGCCTTCCTTGGCACCGGTTCAAAGAGGGTCCATCCCCATCTCTCCCTCCTCTCTCCTCCTTTCATTTTCCTCCTCCCCTCTTTTCCTCTATTCCTTCTCCTCTCCTCCTCCTTCCTTCAACCCCCTCTCGTCTCCACTTCTTCTCTGCTCCTCCCCCTTCAAACCCAAATGGCAGTTACTGGCACAACAGCTACACACACACACACACACACACACACACACACACACACACACAATGCCTTGTGGCAAAGCTGCCTTCTGACAGATGAGGGGCAAAAGAAGGAGGTGGGCTGGGAAGGAAAGAGGTACAAGGAGAAGCCAGGCACAAAATACTTTCATTCACTCTTTGAGTTTCCCTTTCCTGTCAAATGAAAGACCCCAAAGACAGAGAAGCAGGAGGGTCCAGGCCAAACATGAGGAGGACAAGGAGGAGGAGAGGGAGGAGGAGGAGAGGGAGGAGGAGGAGGAGGAGGAGAGGGAGGAGGAGGAGGACAAGGAGGAGGAGAGGGAGGAGGAGGAGAGGGAGGAGGAGAGGGAGGAGGAGGAGAGGGAGGAGGAGGGAACAAGGAGGAGGAGAGGCCGACAGGCAGGGCAATGTTAGGAGCAGCGAGACACTTGCGATTGCGGGGAGGAGGAGGATGGTAGGGTGTTTGGGTGAGCGTTAGAGAGAGAGATGGTGAGGAGGAGGAGGACAAAGGAGGAGGGAGAGGAGGAGGAAGGAGGGGGGAGGAGAGAGGACAGACCTGGGTGGATGGAGGAGGTGGATGGGGGAGGAGAGAGGAGAAGAGAGGGGCCAGCGAGTGAGACGAGGCAAGGAGGAGAACCAGGAGGAGGAGGAGAAGGAGACGGAAGAAGGGAGCGATTAGAGAACCCGCGACAGGGAGGAGGAGGAGAGAGCGACAGAGAAGGAGACGGAGAGAGGTATGCATCGTCACACAGTGTGGAGAGATGGAGAAGGGAGAAGGAGAGAGAGGGAGGGGAGGAAGGAGGAGGGAGAGGAGGAAGAGACGTAAGGAGAGGATGAGGGAGAGGGGAGGAGAGGGAGGAGGAGAGGGGAGGGAGGAGGAGGAGAGGGAGGAGGAGAGGGAGGAGGAGGAGAGGGAGGAGGAGAAAGTAAGAGGAGGAGATGGGAGGAGGAGGAGATGGGAGAGGAGAGGGAGGAGGAGGAGAGGGAGGAGGAGGAGGAGGGGTAGGGAGGAGAGAGAGAAGAGGAGAGTGAGGAGATGAGGAGAAGTAGGAGGGAGAGGAGGAGGGAGTAAGGGAGGAGGAGAGTGAGGAGGAGAGTAAGGAGGAGGAGAGTGAGGAGGAGGAGAGGGAGGAAGGAAGATTGTAGGAGAGGAAGTGAGGAGGCGAGGAGGAGAGGAGTGGGAAGGATGAATAAGGAAGGAGGAGCAAGTTAGGTAGTAAGGAGGAGAGGGAGGAGGAGAGTAAGGAGGAGAGGGAGGAGGAGAGTAAGGAGGAGGAGAAGTAGGAGGAGAGGGAGGAGGAGAGTAAGGAGGAGGAGAGGGAGGAGGAGGAGAGGGAAGGAGGGTATGACCAAAAACTCATCCATTATCCCCTAGATCAATAAAACAGTGTTATCCCATGCCTCCTATACATTCATTATACAATGTTATCCATGTCTCCTATAGATTCATTATACAATGTTGTCCATGTCTCCTATAGATTCATTATACAGTGTTATCCCATGTCTCCTATAGATTCATTATACAGTGTTATCCCATGTATCCTATAAATTCATTATACAGTGTTATCCATGTCTCCTATAGATTCATTATACAGTGTTATCCCATGTCTCCTATAGATTTATTATACAGTGTTATCCCATGTCTCCTATAGATTCATTATACAGTGTTATCCCATGTCTCCTATAGATTCATTATACATTGTTAAGTATGTCTCCTATAGATTCATAATGAAATGTCAACCAATCTGTCTTAAATGAAGACTATTTCCCTGACAATGACTGACACAATGTTGGACTTCATAACATTTACAATCTCAAGGGGAAGCTTGTAAATGAGATTGTTCAGACACGCCAACATATGTAGACAACACAGAGGCACACATACATTCACATAGCAACAATCACACACAGCTCACACAATTCTCCCCTTAGCAGTGAGGCCCCCTCTCTCTCTCCCTGCTCACTCGGGACGAGATTGATGCACGCATCATGAGATGAAGCTGAGGCTTTCCTGACCCCTGGGCTGGACCAAGGCCACACACACGCCACACGCACGCCACACGCATGCCACACACACTCCACACACACGCTACACACATGCCACACACACTCCACACACGTCACACACACACCACACGCATGCCACACACGCTACACACACGTCATACACACGCCACACGCATGCCACACACACTCCACACACACGCTACACACATGCCACACACACTCCACACGCATGCCACACACACTCCACACGCATGCCACACACACTCCACACGCATGCCACACACACATCACACAACCATCCGACACACAGGATGACTTGAGGAGGAGGAGGACTGGAGGAGAAGGAGGACTGTAGGAGGAGGACAACTAGAGGAGAGAAGGAGCAGGAGAGGTGGAGAAAGGGAGGAGAGGAGGAGGGAGGGTGGAGGATAGACGTTAAAGACTGGAGGAGGGGAGAGGGCAGGAGGAGGGAATGTGGAGGAGAGGAGCAGGGGAGGAGTGGAGGAGGAGGGAAGGTGGAGGAGAGGAGGAGAGAGGTGTGGAGGAGGAGGAGAGCAGAGCCAATCTTGGTGTTCCTGTTTGACACAGTAGAGACCAGAGAATACAGAAGCGAAGAGGTTGACAACAATGAACCCTTTCAAAAGCACTTCACATCAGCAGCTCTCACCATGGGCACATACGCACCTATAAAGACTTCACCATTGCACACGCACACACACACATGCACTATAGACTTTTGCACACACACAGATACCCCCCCACACACACATACACAGGCACACACACTTATACACACACCCACACACCCACCCACACACACACACACACACCCACTCACACACACACAAACACACACACACACCCACACACCCACACACAAACACACACACACCCACCCACACCCACACACACACACACTAACACACACACACACCCACTCACTCACACACACACTAACACACACACACACACACACACACCCACCCACCCACACACACACACACACACTAACACACACACACACACACACACACACACCTGCCGGTGAAGGGGGGAAGCTAACGACTGCTGTGTTAAATGGATTTCCTTCAACTTTGTCAATTAAACCCTCTTTCTGTGAAGCTCTCCACTAATAACATAATGCCAGTTGGAATGTCATTGAGTGGTGTAATGTAGCTAAGTCTCCACTAGCGTTTTAGTGGCTTTCTAATTGGAGCCCACTTTGGGCCAGGCCCCTGCTTCAGAAAGGGGGGCCAACAGAAAGTATTTGTAAAACGTTGCTAAACTGATTAACTAGCAGAGGCCTTAATGCAGGGCTTTTTATGAAGGGAAAACATGTGTTGCTAATTGGATTTGACTGAAAAGAGACATTTAAAACTTATCATTTCATTTCACAACCCTTTTTAGGGTGCATTGTGTTTGGAGAGGAGGAGCAGTGTCTGGACGTGAGCAGAGATTGACAGTGCTCAGGTTAATGGCCAGGATTCAAGCTTTTAAACCTGGCAAAATAGCGCTGAAAGCATTTAGAGTAATTAATGATAAAGTTGTTTTTTTTAAACTTTCCACACTGAAATCAGGGTTGGGTTGTGATGACTTGATCACACTTTCACACTTTTCGTGTTTCACAATCAACTATTACACCAGGTTAATAAAGAAGTACATAAATGCAACACTGCAGCAGCTGTTGTGGCAGGGTAACAGGAAACACATCATCACTGCATTACTGTGTTAAGGAACCACTACTTCTCTCATGGGAAGGTTGGAAACAGGGCTGAAACAGAGCAGGGTGTCCTTAGGTGTGGCAGAAACCCTGGGGGCCTGGCTGGGAAGGTGTGTAGCAGGGAGTGTGTGTAGCAGGGAGTGTGTGTAGCAGGGAGGGCGTGTAGCTGTGAAGGTGTGTGGTAGGGAGGGTGTGTAGCAAGGAGGGTGTGTAGCAGGGAGGGTGTGTAGCAGTGCAGGTGTGTAGCTGTGAAGGTGTGTAGCTGTGAAGGTGTGTAGCTGGGAGGGTGTGTAGCAGGGAGGGTGTGTAGCAGGGAGGGTGTGTAGCTGTGAAGGTGTGTAGTAGGGAGGGTGTGTAGCAAGGAGGGTGTGTAGCAGGGAGGGTGTGTAGCGGTGTGTGGGGACTGTACAGGGAGTACCCTTCACACCTAGGCATCCCTGCCCTCCCTACCACTCCTCATCTCACCCCTGTTGCTGTACAACAAATCCCCCATCTCTCAAATTAGGCTCATCACCCCCCGCTCACCCCCCTCACGCCCTTGGGTCCCCCCAGGCCCCCTATACATCACCTTATAATGACCCCCGCCAAATCTGTCTTTCTCTGGAAGCACTCAGCTGTTGCTGCTCAGCTGGACGTGGAGAGTTGTACAGATCAGCTCGATCCGTGTTCCTCGTAGACACACTGTGGCCCCTGAAAGGGCCCAGCTCCTCCTCGGATCCTCCTGTCTGAAGGATAAAGTGTCTCTGCTCGTCTGGTCCGTGAGCTGGGATGAGAGCAGGCAGCCAGGGGGGGCAGAGAGAGAGGACATCATTTAGAGCTGTGTGATGAAGTGCAGCTTCCAAAGGGAGGGAGCTGGGACAGGTGCCTGCAGAGACTAACCTCTATAATTGTAAGAGCTGCTTTGATCATTTAACCCAGGCTTTGAATCAATCACAGTGAGAACACACACACACACACGCACACACACACACACACACACACATACGTTTCCTCCCTGTCAGAATGTGAAGCACTAGCAAGTTAGTCTGACCTGAAGGCAACCATACAGTCTCCATCAGGGACTCCAGATACACCGAGGGTTAGAGCGAGGTGTGTGTGTGCATCAGTGCGTCTGTAGGTGTGTATGTGTCAGTGTGTGTGTGTGTGTGTGTGCATCAGTGCGTCTGTAGATGTGTATGTGTGTGTGTGTGTGTGCATCAGTGTGTCTGTAGGTGTGTGTATGTGTACATTCTCCACCCCTGCCTCAAACGCAACAAGAATCAAGATATGCTCTGTCTAAAAGAGGATGTCATGCATTCATTTTCAAACTCTGAAATTATCTTCTCACGCACAAGGTTACACATACCAACACACACACACACACAACTGTACACACACTGCCATAAGCACATACAAAGACAACCACATACAACCCCCCCCCCACACACACACACATGCAACACCATACACACACACACATGCTACACCATACACACACACACACAGACACACACACACATGCAACATCATACACAGACACACACACACAGACACCATACACAGACACACACACACACAGACACACACACATACAACATCATACACAGACACACACACACAGCCACCATACACAGACAACCCCAAATACACACAGACACACGGACAGACAGACAGACAGACCGACAGACACCATACACAGACACACACACACACACAGACACCATACACACACACACCCACACACACCCACACACACACACACACACACACACACAGACAACCCCACTTACACACTACCACTCTGTTCTTCTCTTACCACATATCAGCAGATGTTAACTTCTTCCACCTCCATAATGCACCAAAGCCCAAACAGCACCATACATCATTGCAGCCACGTGTGTGTGTACATGCATGGGCGTGTGAGCATGTATGTGCTTGTGCATGTCTGCGAGTGTGTGTTTGACATCAAGCATGAAAAGCATGCAGAGTGTGAGGTCCACCCACCAGAAGCTCTGATCCTGAGGAGAGAGGAGGAGGAGAGAGTGATGTGTTCCACACAGATCAAGTCTTTCTGGCAGGTTTGAAAGCATGTAGGATGTTTTCATGGACTTCTAAAACTGATATAGCACTTTTTGGTGTTTCTGACTGACTCATCAAGTTAGTAATTGATTCCAGTCTTTTGATGCTTGTTGCTAAAATACTTGGCCCATTGTTTCTCTTCTCTCTCTTCCTGAAGTTTGAAGAGAGAGACTGAGGACCTCATGTACACGATCTGGAACATAAGAGACTGAGGACCTCATGTACACGATCTGAAACATAAGAGACTGAGGACCTCATGTACACGATCTGGAACATAAGAGACTGAGGACCTCATGTACACGATCTGGAACATAAGAGACTGAGGACCTCATGTACACGATCTGGAACGCAAGAGACTGAGGGCCTCATGTACACGATCCGAAACCCAAGAGACTGAGTGCCTCATGTACACGATCTGAAACACAAGAGACTGAGGACCTCATATACACGATCTGAAACACAAGAGACTAAGGACCTCATGTACACAAGCTAAAACGCAAGAGACTGAGGGCCTCATGTACACGATCTGAAACACAAGAGACTGAGGACCTCATGTACACGATCTGGAACACAAGAGACTGAGGACCTCATGTACACGATCTGGAACACAAGAGACTGAGGACCTCATGTACACAAGCTGAAACGCAAGAGACCTAGGACCTCATGAAATACAAGTGGCAACGCAGAGCGCAAGTAACTTTGTGGGTAGGACTCCAGACTTTTTTATTTATATAATTCAAAAGCTGCTTGTGTGTATGGTTTTGTGGCAAGGAATTCATTTTTTAGAAAGGAATGTTTTGATTGCAGTGTTTCATTCTGGCATGTATGTGAGTTGTTACAGTAAAATCCTTAGTTGTAAGTCTGATCGGCTTGTGTGTAGTTTTGAGATAATGAGACAAATCCTGCTAAACATGTGTAAGCAAAAGGCAAAAACTGTAAGTTGGCTAAATGTGCATGCTAGATTTCATCAGTGCGGAATTTTTCTGAAACTGCCAAACAGCAACAGGGAACATTTGCGCTGAAACACGCCTCCTTTTCTTGCTGAAACTCCCCCTGGAGCGAAAGTTCATTCCCTAATTTACCGACGTGTGTCTGAGGACTGAAAGGTCCGCTGTGTGTCGGATGCAAAACAGGAATCATACTTCCGTCGGTGTACAAAGTCAATTGCGCAGGATGCAAGATAGGGCCCATAATCTCTCTGTCAATGTCCATAGACTGCTGACACTGTTCAGCCACACACACACACATGCACACAGACACACACACACACATGCACACAGCCACACAAACACACATGCACACAGCCACACACACACATGCACACAGACACACACACACACATGCACACAGCCACACAAACACACATGCACACAGCCACACACACACACATGCACACAACCACACACTTGTACATGCACACAGCCACACAAACACACATGCACACAGCCACACACACACACATGCACAGAGCTACATACACACACACACACACACACAAACATGCACACAGACGCACACACCTGCACACAGTCACACACAAACATGCACACAGCAACACACATGCACACAGCCACACAAACACACTTGCACACAGCCACACACACACACACACACGTACACAACCACACACACACACATGCACACAGCCACACAAACACACATGCACACAGCCACACACACACACACATGCACACAGTCACACACACACATGTACAGAGCTGCACACACACACACACGCACACACACACACACACATGCACAGAGCTAAACACACACACACATGCACAGAGCTACACACACACACATGCACAGAGCTACACACACACACACACACACATGCACACAGCCACACACACACACACACACGCACACAGTCACACACACACATGTACAGAGCTACACACACACACACACACACACACACATGCACAGAGCTAAACACACACATGCACAGAGCTACACACACACACACACACATGCACAGAGCTACACACACACATGCACAGAGCCGCACACACACATGCACAGAGCCGCACATACACATGCACACAGCACACACACACATGCACACAGCACACACACACATGCACACACACACAGAGTGATCCTGTGCCTGCCCTGCTGGCATGGTGAAGCTGCCAGGCTGGATGGACAGTTTGACACCAGAACCGGAGCGGTTGCCATGTCAGTGCTGTCCTCACGGGCCCCTTGCTGTCCTCACGGGTCCCTCGCTGTCCTCACGGGCCCCTTGCTGTCCTCACGGGCCCCTTGCTGTCCTCACGGGTCCCTTGCTGTCCTCACGGGCCCCTCGCTGTCCTCACGGGTCCCTTGCTGTCCTCACGGGCCCCTCGCTGTTCTCAGGGGCCCCTTGCTGTCCTCACGGGCCCCTTGCTGTCCTCACGGCTCCCTTGCTGTCCTCACGGGTCCCTCGCTGTCCTCACGGCCTGTCAGGCGGAGATACTGTTAACATTGACCTCACCAGTGACCTCACCAGTGACCTCACCAGGCTGCCAGATGGAGCACTGCAGGTTGCCAGCATCCCTGCCTCACACTGCCTCACCCCTCAGTCCTGCCTCACCCCTCAGTCCTGCCTCACACTGCCTCACACTGCCTCACACTGCCTCAGACTGCCTCACACTGCCTCACCCCTCAGTCCTGTCTCACCCCTCAGTCCTGCCTCACACTGCCTCACATCTCTACACACTGCCTCACATCTCCACTCACTGCCTCACACTGCCTCACCCCTCAATCCTGCCTCACCCCTCAGTCCTGCCTCACACTGCCTCACACTGCCTCACCCCTCAGTCCTGCCTCACCACTGCCTCAACCCCTCGAGTCCTGCCTTTCACCCCTCCGAGTTCCTGGCCTGTCACACTGCCTCCTCACCCCTCAATTCCTGCCTCAACCCCTCAGTCGCTGCCTCACCCCTCCAGTCCGTCTCCACGCCTCCAGTCCTGCCTTCCACCCTTTTCAATCCTGGCCTCACCACTGGCCTTCACCCCTGCAGTCGTGCCTCCGAACTCGAGAGGGGACCTCACCCCTCATCTCCTGCCTCCAACCACGTTCAAGGTATTTCCGTGCCTCACCCCTCACCCTTGCCTTGCCTCCCCACCCTCAGGTCCCTGCCTACACACCCTCAGTCCCTTCTCTCTAACGCGCCTCGTCCTGTCTCACAGAGGAAGCCCCAGGGGAGTCGAGCGTTGATGTCAAGATGAGAAGAAAGTGAACGAGGGAGCATGTTCAGCACGAGAGCGTCTGTTCAAGGCAATAAGCGGCAGTGCCACCAACACAAACTGTGTGCTTTGCTGTCACTGAGCTCCTCTAATCACTTGTTTGTTTCGTCCACCCGGCTTCCACATGAGGGACATGGTCCGCTCATTTGCTATTGTTGTTGACAGACAGGGCGGCTGTAAGCACACCACACACACGCATGTGCAGAGTTCATACGCTCATCTCTCCTGCGAAACACTGCCTCACCCCTCAGTCCTGCCTCACCCCTCAGTCCTGTCTCACCCCTCAGTCCTGCCTCACCCCTCAATCCTGCCTCACACTGCCTCACCCCTCAGTCGTGCCTCACTCAGACTCACCCCTCACTCCTGCCTCACCCCTCAGTCCTGCCTCACCCCTCACTCCTGCCTCACCCCTCAGTCCTGCCTCACCCCTCAGTCCTGCCTCACCCCTCAGTCCTGTCTCACAGAGGAGCCAGACCGAGCGTGATGCAGAGAAGGAAAGTGAACGAGACATTCAGAGAGCGTCTGTCAAGGCAATAAGCAGTGACAACACAACTGTGTGCTGCTGTCACTGAGCTCTCTAATCACTGTGTTGTTCCGTCCACCCGCTTCCACATGAGACATGGTCCGCTCATGCTATTGTGTTGACAACAGGCGGCTGAAAGCACACACACACACGCAGTGTCAGGGACGTCATAACCGCTCATCTCTCCTGGAACAGGACGACATCTAAGAAGCAAGGAGAGGAACATCCTGCACGTCTGACAGGAGAGAGAGCGAATGGGCGAGAGGGGGAGGGAAAGAGAGAGTGACAGAGAGAGAGGGAGAGAGAGACGTGAGAGGGAGAGGGGGGAGGAGAGAGGGAGAGGGGGGACGTGAGAGGGAGAGAGGGAGAGGGGGGAGAGAGTCTGAACACTCCAGCAGGTAGTAGCTGTCAGAACACGTTGCCATCGTCTAATTGGGTCATTTCTGATACCCAGACGTCCGTGCCAGCACGCTGACGGGGGAGAGGGCCAGTGCCAGGAGCTGGCAGGGTATCAAAGCAGGAACGCTGCCCGCAGTCAAGCTGGCAAGTCTGGGCACACAGGCAAGCTCATCCCAGCAGCCCACCAGCAACCCTGCCAGAGAGTAATTGGTACATGGGTCTTTCAGAGCTCTTTCAAAGCACAGAGCTTAATCCACATGTGTACTATGAAATTGACTGTTTTGTACCCAGTATCCCCTTCGAACTCCCTCCTCCCCTCTGTGTCCTCACCCCCTCCACCTCCCCCACCTCTTACCTCCTCCACACACTAGCGATCCCTCGTCCTCTCTCTGTCTCTTTCTTTCATTTGCTCTTTTACTCAATCTTTTCTGTCTCTTTGTCTTTGCCTCTTCCTCTCTCATTTTCCTATTTTCCTACCCTCCTTCATGTTTCCTCGTGCAAACCCTGTCCAGTCTCTCCTCCTACCCTCTCCCCTGCCTCCTCCTAGCCTCTCCCCTGCCTTCTCCTAACCCTCTCCCCTGCCTCCTCCTAACCCTCTCCCCTGCCTCCTCCTAGCCCTCTCCCCTGCCTCCTCCTAGCCTCTCCCCTGCCTTCTCCTAGCCCTCTCCCCTGCCTCCTCCTAGCCTCTCCCCTGCCTCCTCCTAGCCCTCTCCCCTGCCTCCTCCTAGCCTCTCCCCTGCCTCCTCCTAGCCTCTCCCCTGCCTCCTCCTAGCCCTCTCCCCTGCCTCCTCTTCTCAAAGCCCTCTCCCCTGTCTCCTCCTAGCCCTCTCCACTGCCTCCTCGTAGCCCTCTCCCTGCCTTCCTGTGTCCTCCCACCCCTCTCCCTGCCTCCTCTCTTCCCACCCCTCTCCCTGCCTCCTAGCCCAGGTCTGATCACCTGCTCCAGCTGCTCTCCAGCGAGGGGGGGTGGTGAGGAGTACCTGTCTGGGCTCCTGGGCCTGTGGGGACAGGAGCGTCACCTGGCCAGCTCCCCCAGCCCTCCCAGACCTCCCCCAGCCCTCCCAGACCTCCCCCAACCCTGCATCTGCCCCCCGCTCTGCCAGCATGAATCACACCGGAGAGCCATGCATTAAACATGAGATCTGGAGGAGTTGTTTAGAACAGGAAGAACCCTGGAGGGGGTCTCCCTCCTCATGCACACCCACGCACACACCTCGGACGCATTCAGAGAGGAGAGGAGAGGAGGAGGGGAGGGCGGGGGGGAGAGGAGAGGAGGAGGGGAGGGCGGGGGGGAGAGGAAGGGGGGAGGAAAGGAGAAACGTAAAGGGGAGAGACAAAGGGGGAGAGGATAGAAGAGAAAGAGGGGAGGAGATGGAAGGGCTGTAGGATGAGAAGAGAGTGTTGGAAGACCAAGGCTTAAACAGGTGCACTGCTGAATTAGAAAATAGTGCCCTCAAAGACTTTTTCAAGTGTGTGCATGTTTGTTCATGTGTGAGTGTGTGTATGTGTATGTCTGCTTGTGTGTCTGTGTGCATGTGTGAGTGTGTGTGTATGTGTATGTCTGCTTGTGTGTCTGTGTGCATGTGTGAGTGTGTGTGTATGTGTATGTATGCTTGTGTGTCTGTGTGCATGTGTGTGTGTTCCATAGGGGCCTAGAAGTGGACTTCAAAGAAGCGTCTAAATCCTGTCCAGGCCTCTCTGTGAAACATGTCACCTTCACAAGCCCACCAGGACTCTGACTGGCCCCCCTTCACTCCTGGGTTAGTGGAGGGGTGGAGAGATAGAGACTGGTACAGAGGAAGGGGGAGATGGAGAGATGGATGGAGAGATGGATGGAGATGGAGAGATGGATGGAGAGATGGATAGAGATGGAGAGATGGATAGAGATGGAGAGATGGATGGAGAGATGGATAAAGATGGAGAGATGGATGGAGAGATGGATAGAGATGGAGATATGGATGGAGAGATGGATAGAGATGGAGAGATGGATGGAGAAATGGATAGAGATGGAGAGATGGATGGAGAAATGGATAGAGATGGAGAGATGGATGGAAAGATGGATAGAGATGGAGAGATGGATGAATATATAAAGCTGTTGCCCAGGAGACACAAAGGCAGTCCTAGCATTAGAGGGTTTATCAATCAAAGCATGGAGCAGAGTGGATCCAGCAGGGCCTAGCCCCCCTCAGAGAGAGAGGGTGGGAAGAAACACCAGGGAGAACAGAGAGAGAGGAGACAGAGAGGGGTAAGGAGAGAGAGAGGGAAGAGACGAGAGAGGGGACAAGAAGAGGGGAGAAGTATACAGGAGGGACAGAGAGAGAGGGGGGAGAAGGAGAGACAGAGGGGACAGAGAGAGAGGGGGGAGAGAGGGAGAGAGCAGGAGAGACAAGAGAGGACAGAGAGAGAGGCGGACAAAGGAAGATGAGAGACAGAGAAAGGGAAGAGAGGGGTAAAGAGGAGAGAGGGAGGGGACGGGAGAGGAGGTGAGAGGGAGGGAGAGGAAGGGAGGAGAGGAGACCAGAAGGGGCTTGGGGGAGGTCATGGGAGAGAGGGGAGGGAGAGGGAGGGAGGGAGGAGGAGGGAGGGGTGAGGCAGGGAGGGAGGAGGGAAGGCGGCTGGCCCAGTGAGGAAACCGGAGAGCAGCGAGAACACTCACAGCTGATGAAGCAGAGCAGCAGGAACACATTACTGCCAGCCTTGTTTACAGCTGTCCCCTCCCACACACACACATCTCTGCTCACACACACCTTGGTGCATGGGTGTACATACTACGCATCCACGCACATACTTAGGCAAATGCACAAACTCAAACACACACATGTACACGCTCAGACACACGCTGAGGTAAGTAACTGAGAAGTGAATTTGATTAGAGTGCCAATTAGGCTCCACTAGGCAAGGTGAAAGTTTGATGTATTGCAATTAATCTACACAACTGGAATGATGTACTCCAAAATGATGTAATCTGAGTGTATGAGTGTGTGTGTGAGTGTGTGTGTGTATGAGTGTGTGTGTATGAGTGTGTGTGTGTGTGTGTGTGTGTGTGTATGAGTGTGTGTGTAGTGTGTATGAGTGTGTGTGTGTGTATGAATGTGTGTGTGTGTATAAGTGTGTGCGTGTGTATGAATGTGAATGCGTGTGTGAGTGTGTATGTGTGCGTATGAGTGTAAATGAGAGTGTGTGAGTGTGTGTGTGTATCAGTGTGTGAGAGTGTGTGTGTGTGTGTGTATGAGAGTGTGTTGGAGTGTGTGCGTGTATGACTGTGTGTGTATAAGTGTGTGTGAGTGTGTATATAATGGTGTATATGAGTGTGTGTGAGTGTGTATGAGTGTGTATACTGTATAATGGTGTGTGTGAGTGTGTGTGAGTGTGTATACTGTATAATGGTGTGTGTGAGTGTGTGTGTGTGAGTGTGTATACTGTATAATGGTGTGTGTGAGTGTGTGTATGCTGCCCTTTGACAGGGCTTTGACCACATACGGGGGTTTTGCTTTGCAGAACACAGTCTCTAACCCTGCCATGCAGAACACAGTCTCTAACCCTGCAGAACACAGTCTCTAACCCTGCAGAACACAGTCACTAACCCTGCAGAACACAGTCACTAACCCTGCGGAACACAGTCACTAACCCTGCCATGCAGAACACAGTCACTAACCCTGCAGAACACAGTCTCTAACCCTGCCATGCAGAACACATTCTCTAACCCTGCCATGCAGAACACAGTCTCTAACCCTGCAGAACACAATCACTAACCCTGCAGAACACAGTCTCTAACCCTGCCCTGCAGAACACAGTCTCTAACCCTGCAGAACACAGTCTCTAACCCTGCCATGCAGAACACAGTCTCTAACCCTGCAGAACACAGTCTCTAATCCTGCCATGCAGAACACAGTCTCTAACCCTGCAGAACACAGTCTCTAACCCTGCTTTGCAGAACACAGTCTCTAATCCTGCCATGCAGAACACAGTCTCTAACCCTGCAGAACACAGTCTCTAACCCTGCCCTGCAGAACACAGTCTCTAACCCTGCAGAACACAGTCACTAACCCTGCAGAACACAGTCTCTAATCCTGCCCTGCAGAACACAGTCTCTAACCCTGCAGAACACAGTCTCTAATCCTGCCCTGCAGAATACAGTCTCTAACCCTGCAGAACACAGTCTCTAACCCTGCCCTGTGCAGGATTTCACAGCCATTATAAAGCTTGGCAACATCTGACCTCAGACCAGTGGACTGATGAACTGACCACATTCTGATAACATCTGACGTCAGACCAGTGGACTGATGAACTGACTACATTCTGATAACATCTGACCTCAGACCAGTTGACTGATGAACTGACTACATTCTGATAACGTCTGACCTCAGACCAGTGAACTGATGAACTGACTATATTCTGATAACATCTGACGTCAGACCAGTTGACTGATGAACTGACCACAATCTGCACATCTGAACACATCTGACCTCAGACCAGTGGACTGATGAACTGACCACATTCTGATAATGTCTGACCTCAGACCAGTGGACTGATGAACTGACTACATTCTGATAACATCTGACCTCAGACCAGTTGACTAATGAACTGACCACATTCTGATAACGTCTGACCTCAGACCAGTGGACTGATGAACTGACTATATTCTGATAACGTAATAAAAGGAGTAAAAACGCTGCAGGTGTGAAAAGAAAAAGATGAGAGGATTTTTTATTTTACTAAAATAAAAGCAAAGATTCTCCTCAGGGGTCTTTTACAGATAAATGAAATAATTACACCTCCTCCCAAGCGACTTTTCCGGTTTATTTCATTTCCAGGGAAATAATAATAAATAATTAGTTTTTTTCTGTCTATGTTCCAGCGCTGGTGTGTGTTTTGGGTGTGTTTAATGTTTAATCACTGCAGAACACCTCCCTGTGGGCAACATGGTACAGGAAGGTACGGAGAGCTCAGGAGTGCTGCAATGCTGCTAGCTCACCACCAGGGGGGCTCCAGGTGGTGAGCTAGCAGGTGAACAGCTGTGTTCTGAAAGACTGTGTTCTACAGAGATGTGTTCTACAGGGTTGTGTTTTACAGAGATGTGTTCTACAGAGATGTGTTCTACAGGGCTGTGTTCTACAGGGCTGTATTCTACAGGGCTGTCTTTTACAGAGATGTGTTCTACAGGGTTGTGTTTTACAGAGATGTGTTCTACAGGGCTGTGTTCTACAGGGCTGTGTTCTACAGGGTTGTGTTTTACAGAGATGTGTTCTACAGAGCTGTGTTCTACAGGGCTGTGTTCTACAGGGATGTGTTCTAAAGGGTTGTGTTCTACGGGGCTGTGTTCTACAGGGCTGTGTTCTACAGGGTTGTGTTCTACAGAGATGTGTTCTACAGGGCTGTGTTCTACAGGGTTGTGTTTTACAGAGATGTGTTCTACAGGGTTGTGTTCTACATAGATGTGTTCTACAGAGCTGTGTTCTACTAAGATGTGTTTTACAGGGCTGTGTTCAACAGCGCTGTATTCTACAGAGATGTGTTCTACAGGGTTGTGTTCTACAGAGATGTGTTTTACAGGGCTGTGTTCTACAGGGCTGTATTCTACAGAGATGTGTTCTACAGGGCTGTGTTCTACAGGGTTGTGTTTTACAGAGATGTGTTCTACAGGGTTGTGTTCTACAGAGATGTGTTCTACAGAGATGTGTTTTACAGAGCTGTGTTCAACAGCGCTGTATTCTACAGAGATGTGTTCTACAGGGCTGTGTTCTACAGAGATGTGTTTTACAGGGCTGTGTTCTACAGGGCTGTATTCTACAGAGATGTGTTCTACAGAGCTGTGTTCTACAGAGATGTGTTCTACAGGGCTGTGTTCTACAGGGATGCGTTCTACAGGGTTGTGTTCTACAGGGCTGTATTCTACAGTGCTGTGTTCTACAGGGATGTGTTCTACAGGGATTTGTTCTACAGGGCTGTGTTCTACAGAGATGTGTTTTACAGAGATGTTTTCAACAGCGCTGTATTCTACAGAGATGTGTTCTACAGGGCTGTGTTCTACAGAGATGTGTTTTACAGGGCTGTGTTATACAGGGCTGTGTTCTACAGAGCTGTGTTCTACAGAGCTGTGTTCTACAGGGCTGTGTTCTACAGGGCTGTGTTTTACAGGGCTGTGTTCAACAGCGCTGTATTCTACAGAGATGTGTTCTACAGGGCTGTGTTCTACAGAGATGTGTTCTACAGGGCTGTGTTCTACAGGGTTGTGTTCTACAGAGATGTGTTTTACAGGGCTATATTCTACAGAGATGTGTTCTACAGGGCTGTGTTCTACAGGGCTGTGTTCTACAGGGCTGTGTTTTACAGGGCTGTGTTCTACAGGGCTGTGTTCTACAGAGATGTGTTCTACAGGGCTGTGTTCTACAGGGCTGTGTTCTACAGAGATGTGTTTTACAGGGCTGTGTTCTACAGGGCTGCATTCTACAGAGATTTGTTCTACAGAGCTGTGTTCTACAGAGAGATGTGTTTTACAGGGCTGTGTTCTACAGGACTGTGTTCTGCAGGGTTGAGTTCTACAGGGCTGTGTTTCCAGCACTGTGTTCTACATTCCGATGAGGCATCTGTTTTCCCAGGAAGCAGCTTGCATGCAAGGCAGCTAGGAGGCAAGGTAGCTAGGAGGAGAGGCAGCTAGGAGGCAAGGCAGCTAGGAGGCAAGGCAACTAGGAGGCAAGGTAGCTAGGAGGCAAGGCAGCTATGGTTTAATTGAGCAGGGAGGTCTGTACAGTCTTTGGGTCTGGGGGACTTAATTACCAACAAACATAGACGAGTATCGACAAGTAGCAGGGCATCACTGGGGAGGGAACACACACAGACACACACACACACACAAATACACAGACACACACACACACAGACACACAAATACACAGACACACACACACAGACACACACACAAATACACAGACACACACACACACACACAGACACACACACAAATACACAGACACAAGCACATGCATACACACACAGACACACACACAAATACACAGACACAAGCACATGCATACACATTCAGACACACACAAACACATATTCACTCACACATGAACATATTGACAAACACACACAAGTTGGAAACAGGAGCAGTGAAACGTGACATGGATCAATATCAAACACAAACCAAGAAGCACAAGTAAGAAAGTATTTCATGATGTCATGACCGGACCAAGGAGGAGAGACTTCCAGAGCAACACTGCTCTAGGCTGTAGAGGACACAACCAGAGCAACACTTCCCTAGCCTGTAGAAGACACTACCAGAGCAACACTTCCCTAGCCTGTAGAAGACACTACCAGAGCAGCTCTACCCTAGCCTGTAGAGGACACTACCAGAGCAGCTCTACTCTAAGTTGTACACTACCAGAGCAGCTCTACTCTAGCCTGTAGAGGACACTACCAGAGCAGCTCTGCTCTAGGCTGTAGAGGACACTACCAGAGTGATGCTGCTCTAGCCTGTACACTACCAGAGCAGCTCTGCTCTAGCCTGTAGAGGACACTACCAGAGTAATGCTGCTCTAGGCTGTAGAGGACACTACCAGATCAGGGCTGCTCTAGGCTGTAGAGGACACTACCAGAGTGATGCTGCTCTAGCCTGTAGAGGACACTACCAGAGCAGCCCTACTCTAAGTTGTACACTACCAGAACAGCTCTACTCTAGCCTGTAGAGGACACTACCAGAGTAATGCTGCTCTAAGTTGTACACTACCAGAACAGCTCTACTCTAGGCTGTAGAGGACACTACCAGAGCAGCCCTGCTCTGTGCCAGAGAGCAGGGCTGCTCTGTCCCAGAGAGCAGGGCTGCTTTGTCCCAGAGAGCACGGAGTCTTGGTGTGTCTGATACTGGAGGGGAAGGGGTGTTTCTAGAAGGGGGGGTGATATGTGTGTGTGTGTCACACTCACTCTCTTTCAGTCCTCCCCCCCCTCTCCTCTCCTCACCCCACACCCTCTATTTCCTCCTCACCTCCCTACTAATATCCTCCCCAACTCCCCACCCCTCTCACCCTCCCCCCCTCTCCTCCCTCCTCCCCCCTAGGAGACACAGGACCTGGTCCTCTGCTCGTGGTCCATCTCAGCCCAGCTCATCTCTCCTCTCATCTGGATACATGCTGCCAGGCTGCCAGTAATCCAGCTGCTAATGGAACAGTTGTCTTCATTAGTTCCAGTCTGCTGCTGAGAGACTAGGTGAAAGGCATCCTGGGATATGTCTGAGTGAAACAGAGGTTTAAAGCCTTCGCAGGATCCTCCTCCTCCTCCTTTATCTGCAGGCAGGAGGAGTAAACGAAGGGAACGGCAGGGGTAAAGGTGTGGTAAACATCTCTCGTGTTTCAGAGGAAGAAGAAAAGCACAAACAGGAAGGCCAGGCGTCGGCATGGCGATGCTGCGAGCGCCAGACAGCACGGAGGAGATAAAGGGAATTAAAGCAGAGGTGTGTGACCCCCTGAGGCAGCTCTGCTCAGCAGCTCCGCTCAGCAGCTCTGCTCACAGTCTTCCAGGCATGAGGACGGGAAGCTGTGACCCCTGACCTCCGGGGGGGTGACGTGGAGGTTCATGCCAGCTCAACAAGAGAAGAAGAAAAAAGGCAGGAAATGGTGGGAAGGGGTAATTTGACTTCCAAACAGAGGTTTTCTAACTCCATTTAAGAAGCGTTTTAATAAATATGCAGCAATTTGCATCCTTCACTTCCAAACACTTCTTATTAAGCTTCACTACGGGTTCACAAACTCTTAGGTTGTTAAAAAAAACGAAGAAGGAAAAAACTAGATGAATAAGACTTCAGAGAGAGCAGGTCGGCAGCTGTGTAGGCAGGGCACTTGGACAGGTGTTTCGCTTGTTTTGTGACTCGTTCAGCAACAATTATCTCTAAGTGCTTTCAGCCATAGCAGGGAAGAAGAGAAAGTACTAGAATATTCCAGAGACGGAGCGTCTATGAGAGGGACTCCGTTAGACGGAAGCAGAACAAGAGCTTCTCCTTCACAGGCTGACTGAAAACAAGCACAAATAACATGTAGATTTGTTGAAGTGTTGGGTGGGAGTGAGGGTGAGGATGGTGATCAGACATCAGTACCTATCCTCCAGACTCCACACCTCTTCTGTCTGTAGACACCTTTCGTTCTGTGAGCCAGCTCCTCCAACAGCTCCAGGAGCACAAACCACACACACACACCAACTGTTACAAACAAGCAATAGCATCAAATATGGATCATATGAATATTCAACAAAATGGATGGAAAAAAACAAATTCCCAATTTTCACCTCCATGTCTTCAGCAGATTCTTTTCTGCATAATTAATGAGTGAAAATAGGAGTGTGAATTTGCTTGCGTTTGGGAAATAAAGAACGGTGGCAAATTTAAAAAAGCAACAAAAAATCAGTCGTTCACCTTGGTGAGGATGGAAATATGAGAGAGGGGAGGGCAGGGCTATGTGAGACAGGACCGCACACACACACGCTCTCAAGCACACACACACGCTCTCAACCACACACACACACGCACATACACACGCTCTCAAGCACACACAAACATACATACACACACTATTACATGTGCCCTCACACACACATGCACACGCTCTCACACACGCTCACACACACACGCTCACACACACACGCTCTCACACACGCTCTCACACACGCTCTCTCACACACGCTCTCACACACACTCTCTCACGCACGCTCTCTCACACACACACACATGCTCTCTTTCAGACACACCCAAACCTGCCTCCCTGGCATCATTCCTTCAGCCCATCTCTCTCGACCAATTCCTAACGTCTGGTTTGTGTGTGTGAGATGTGTGTGTGAGGTGTGTGTGTGTGATGTGTGTGAGATGTGTGTGTGGGGTATGTGTGTGATGTGTGTGTGTGTGGTGTGTGTGGGGTGTGTGTGTAATGTATGTGTGTGAGGTGTGTGTGTGATGTGTGTGTGTGAGGTGTGTGTGTGAGGTGTGTGAGTGATGTGTGTGTGTGCCATTTGCCTGGGAGGAGACAACTGCGTGAATGAAGCAGAACAGAGAATCAGCTGGGGGGAGGGGGAGGAGGAGGGAGAGGGGAG
>BROE01000014.1:530490-541887 GCA_036571765.1 Plecoglossus altivelis
CCGCACACACACACGCTCTCAAGCACACACACACGCTCTCAACCACACACACACACGCACATACACACGCTCTCAAGCACACACAAACATACATACACACACTATTACATGTGCCCTCACACACACATGCACACGCTCTCACACACGCTCACACACACACGCTCACACACACACGCTCTCACACACGCTCTCACACACGCTCTCTCACACACGCTCTCACACACACTCTCTCACGCACGCTCTCTCACACACACACACATGCTCTCTTTCAGACACACCCAAACCTGCCTCCCTGGCATCATTCCTTCAGCCCATCTCTCTCGACCAATTCCTAACGTCTGGTTTGTGTGTGTGAGATGTGTGTGTGAGGTGTGTGTGTGTGATGTGTGTGAGATGTGTGTGTGGGGTATGTGTGTGATGTGTGTGTGTGTGGTGTGTGTGGGGTGTGTGTGTAATGTATGTGTGTGAGGTGTGTGTGTGATGTGTGTGTGTGAGGTGTGTGTGTGAGGTGTGTGAGTATGTGTTGTGTGTGCCATTTGCCTGGGAGGAGACAACTGCGTGAATGAAGCAGAACAGAGAATCAGGCTGGGGGGAGGGGAGGAAGGAGGGAGAGGGGAGGGGGAGGAAGGAGGGAGGAGGAGGGAAGGGAGGAAGAGAGGAGAAGGGAGGAGGAGAAGGAGCGGAAGGAGAGGGAAGAGGAGGGGAGAGGAGAAAGGGATTGAGGGAGGAGGAAGGGAGGAAGAGGAGGGAGGAAGCGGAGAGGCGAGGAGAGGGAGAGAGGGGAGGGGATGGGGAGGAAGGTGCGAGAGGGAGGAGAGGGAGGAGGAGGAGGAAGGGAAAAGGGGAGAGCGAGGAAAAGGGAAGAGGTCGAGGGGGAGCAGAGGGGGAGAGGGGAGGGGGAAGAGAGGGACAGGGGCTGAAGGGATATTTCTTTTTTTCCTTTTTTTGAAAGGTACACAAACACCCCGCGGAATAGATTTACTGGCCTAGAATCAGTTGTCAGAATTTGATACATTCTGAAGTTTTGCGGAAAGGAGTCTAGACAAATTAATGCATTTGCAACTATCTATTTCTTTGTGTGTGTTTTTTTTTGTGTATATCAGCATTAGAGTGTGTGTGTGATTATGCTTCTGTGTGTGAGTCGGTAAGTGTACAGTATGTCTTATAAATATGTATAGTGTGTATAGTAAATATGTATAGTGTGTATAGTGGTTAGTATGTATAGTGGTTAGTATATATAGTAAGTTAGTATGTATAATCAGTATGCAAGTAAAAATGCAAGGTTCCTTAGAGATATACCTGGGACATTTGAAAGGGAGAGATAGTTAGGGGACAGGGAAGGGAGCTAAGAGACAGGGCAGATAGCTAGGAGACAGGGAAGGGAGCTAGGAGACAGGTCAGGTAGCTAGGAGACAGGGGAGGGAGCTGGGAGACAGGGAAGGTAGCTGGGAGACAGGGAAGGGAGCTAGGAGACAGGGAAGGGAGCTAGGAGACAGGGAAGGGAGTTAGGAGACAAGGCAGAGTACTATCTTGGACAAAGCACAGTAGCACAACTCTACATGCTCAGCTCTCATCTGCCTAATGATGCGTTCTACTGCTGGAGGGGGCGCCAGGTTGGCAGCCACCTCTACCTTAACCCCCACCAGGAGCAAGGCTCCTGATCATCTCAGTTCTACCTCAGCTAAGTCGGGGTCAGATAATGACTGGCATCATGCTGTCTCTACACTGTTTCTTGGCCCACTTTTATAACACCAGGTGTGCAGTCTGAACTGTCCAACAACTCACCACTGTGTGAAAACAGAACAGAGCTATGATACTGCACAGATCAGTGCTATGATACTGTACAGATCAGAGCTATGATACTGTACAGACCCCAACACCATGGCCACTGTATATCACCATCATTAGTAACCTACCCTAACATGGCCACTGTATATCACCATCATTAGTTCTCTTCTCCCTGCCCTCCGCCCTCTTTTCACACCACACTTCCTACCTCAACCCCTCCCTCCTTCTTCTTCTCCTCCCTCCCTACCCGCTCCAGTTTCACTAAGCGTGTTTCGTCTCTGAACATTTCACCCACGTATTTAGGCAAATATCATTCCGCCCGTGTTGGCGACATGGTCCTGGGCGTCCATTAGGATGCGGTTGCCATGCAGACGGCGTCGCCGGGCGGGAAAAGGTCACCCCCTCTCTGGTGGATAAATACGCAGACGTATACAAATGGCTGAGTGCTGAAATGGCTCACCTTAAGAAGACATTAGGCTGTGCACTGCTGCACCTCCCACCGTCCTGCTCCTGCAGGCCCAACGCTGGCATTTCAACCTTCCCCAGGATGCAGGGGGACGCACAGCTGAAGAACGTCCTGGGCACTGCGGCTGCAGGGGCAAGCCTGGAGGACAGAGGAGGAGAGAGCTACAAGGGCAACTAATGTGTCACGATTCATGAACTATTTTCAGTGTTTTACGAAGCACTTTCGAGTCATCACGTTTAATTCATTCTTCAGAGACTTTTATCCAAAGCGACATAGAGATGCGTACATGCACGGCTTCGAAAAAAACATGTTGCTCATCACCCATCAAGAGAGAGAGAGAGAGAGAGGAAGAGTGGAGGGTAGGAGAGAGATGAGAGAGAGGAGGAAGAAGAAGAGCCGAGAGAGGAGGGCAGAGAGAGGGGAGGGGAAAAGAGAGAGGAGGGAGAGAGGTGTAGCCCACTGCATCCTCCAACAACAGGAGGAGGGATCCAGGCCTCCCTTGAGAGAGCCTCCCTCTGTGGCCCCTAGCCTTCCGCCTGTCTCCTGGCCCCCACAGGCCTCCACCCCTCCACCCTGTCAAATCACATCCACACAGGAGCCTAACCCTCTCTGGCAGGGCCCCACTCCCAGCGCCAACACACCTGAGCTGGGCCGCGCTGGCTACTCCAGCCCCAGGCGCGGTGGGCCTGGCGGGATGGTGAGTGTTCCAGGAGAGCTGAGGTCATTCTCCACAGAGCTGTGTTTGGAGGCAGCTGGACTGGAGGGGGTTGTCTGTCTGATGTCGTTCTCTTCTCTCTGACTAGTTCATTTCTGTCTGCTTCCACCGTGGATCAAACTTCTCCTTTCGGTACGTCTCACGCCATTCATTGGCCCAGCGCTAGGCCAAAGTGAGAAAGGTAGCTAGGCCTGTGAGAGAGGTAGCTAGCCTAGCATCAGCCTAATATGGGACAAGTAGCTTGGTGCCAGCTTAGCAGTAGCCCAATGTGGGACAAGTAGCTTGGTGCTAGCTTAGCATTAGCCCAAAATGAGTCACGTAGCTTGGTGCTGGCTTAGTATTAGCCTAGCCAGCCTAGCCTGCTGTGTGGAGGATGCTCCCTGTGGTTCCAGATGGACAACCCAGTAGACAGTGGACAGCTACCAGGGTGAACAAGCCTTGTGTGCCAGACGCGCACTCCAGGACCATGGCAGAGGCCTGGTAGCACAATGTTAGCCTTGTGCCAAGACCAGTGTTTTTCAGTTCTTGTGTTCAGTCAAACGTAAGCTCCTTAGTTTGCTGTTAAACACAGATCATCTTCACTCCTCTGACTGCTGAAACACCGTTACAACTCTTCACTCCTGATCCTTGATCATCTGGGCAACTTTCTATATTCTATATTTCTATGCAGTTTTGGATCAAAGTGTCGGCAAATGAAAATAATATTAAAATGTGTCATCTAAGGTAACAGGACGTGATCATAAAATTCACATTTACTTCGCGTGCCAGTCTGATTGTTGGTACAATTTCTCTGTGGTTGGACTAAAAAGCTACTCAGGAAATTAGGGAGATAAAAAGTCCTTGTGACGATGGCCATTTTTCTCTGCTTCAAGACAACCTTGACTCCTGGGATTATTAATGACATCCTTGTGCTGTGTCATTTCTCTATGTCCTCGTATCCCTCCCTGCAAAGCTACCACAGACTACCATCTCCCTTTCCTCTCCTCCTTTTCACCTCCTCCTCTCCTCTCCTCCTCACCCCTCCTCTCCTCTTGTCCTCCCCTCTTCCTCCCCTCCTCCTCTCCCATCCACCTTCTATCCACCCCTCCTCATCTCCACCCCTTCTCACCTCCTCCACCTCTACTCCCCATCTCCTCTCCTCTCTCCTCCTCCTCCTCCTCCTCTCCTTCTTTCATCTTCTCTCTTCCTCCGGAGGTTAGACCTCCAACAGGACTGTGTCCTAACACCCCAGCTTTAAGGATCTTTCACCCTGCAAAGCTGGAGGATGCCTGGTCTCCCTGACTCCTCCCCCCTCCCTCCCCCCTCCCTCCCCCCAGACAGCTTCTGCTCTCCTTCAAAGCTCCAGGAAAAATGAGGTGAAACAAACAGCAGAGCAGGGAGAGGTGTGTGGCCTCGCTAAAACACAGCAATATATCAGACTGTGACAGGGGGCGGGGGAGGGAGGCGGGAGGGGGGAGGACTGAAGGAGAAGAGAGGCAGGGAGAAAGGGAGAGGGAAGGAGATGGAGGGAATAAGGGAAGGGGAAGGGGGGGGAGGAGAGAGAGAACGTACCATACAGCCAGGCCTCAGCCCCCCTATAGAAATGAACTCATCTGTTCTCAGAGATCCTGCTGTGTCTTTATGCTGAGAGCAACAGAGATGGGGGGCAGGGTTAGGGGGGGCAGGGTTAGGGGGGGGCAGAGTTAGGGGGGGCGGGGATGGGAACAGAAATGGGGGGGGCAGGGACGGGGAACAGAAATGGGGTGGCAGGGTTGGGGGATCAAGGATAGTGGGGGCAGGGTTAGAGGGGGCAAGTTTAGGGGGTGCAGGGTTGGGGGGGAAGGGATGGGGAACAGAGATGGGGGCATGGTTAGGGAGGGCAGGGATGGGGGGAAATAGATGAGGGGGGGGGCAGGAAGGAGGGGCAGGATTATGGGGTTCAGGAATACACAGTAACCTCTGACCTTGCCTTCGCTGGTCATGTGACTATCCTTGCACAGTGTGGACAGCTAGGTCAACAAGAGCGCATGTGTGTGTGTGTCATCTGTGCGTGTGTGTGTCATCTGTGCGTGTGTGTGTCATCTGTGCGTGTGTGTGTAATATGTTTGTGTGTGTGTAATATGTTTGTGTCATTTATTGTATTATTTATTTGAAAGAAGGAAAGAGAAGAGGAGGGCGAGGAGAAGAGAAGGAGAGACAGAGAGAGAGAGAGAGAGAGAGAGAGAGAGAGGAACAGAGAGAGAGAGATAGAGAGGAACAGAGAGGAATAGAGAGACAGAGAGAGGAACAGAGAGAGAGAGAGAGAGAGAGAGAGGAACAGAGAGAGAGAGAGAGAGAGAGAGACAGAGAGAGGAACAGAGAGAGAGACAGAGAGAGGAGCAGAGAGAGACAGAGAGAGAGAGAGAGAGAGAGAGAGACAGAAAGAGAGAGGAACAGAGAGAGAGAGAGAGACAGAAAGAGGAACAGAGAGAGACAGAGAGAGACAGAGAGAGAGAGAGACAGAAAGAGAGAGGAACAGAGAGAGAGAGAGAGAGACAGAAAGAGAGAGGAACAGAGAGAGAGAGAGACAGAAAGAGAGAGGAACAGAGAGAGAGAGAGAGAGAGAGACATAGAGAGGAACAGAGAGAGAGACAGAGAGAGGAGCAGAGAGAGACAGACAGAAAGAGGAACAGAGAGAGAGAGAGACATAGAGACATAGAGAGGAACAGAGAGAGAGACAGAGAGAGAAACAGAGAGAGACAAAGAGAGAGAGACATAGAGGGGAACAGAGAGAGAGACAGAGAGAGAAACAGAGAGAGACAGAGAGCGAGAGACATAGAGGGGAACAGAGAGAGAGACAGAGAGAGGAGCAGAGAGAGACAGACAGAAAGAGGAACAGAGAGAGAGAGAGAGAGAGAGACAGAGAGAGACAGAGAGAGGAACAGAGAGAGAGACAGAGAGAGAAACAGAGAGAGACAGAGAGAGACAGAGAGAGGGAGTTCTGGTGTCATACAGTAAACGTGCACTTCAGGAGGAATATGATTTGAAAGCAACAGAGAACCAGGCTGGATTCTGGGAAGGTTTGGAAGGACCCTTCCTGCTCCAAATCTGATGGAGTTTGATTATACTAATACAGTGCAAATCCAGTTGTCCCGGTGGAGAGGGTGTGGAGGCAGTGGAATGAACCAGCCAGCCCTGTTTGACATTCTGCTGCCAGGGCAGCGGGCTGTGTCTCCACGCACAAGCCTTTTCAAGCTAATACATAAATGTAACATTCCACACACACACACACACACACATAATCACACACAGCAGACGCTCTGGTCTGCCACTGACTCATACGGTGATTTTCCCAAATGGTTTAATTACTCCCTCAGTCTGCGTAGTGTAATGATGCTGCATGTCTCTAACAGAAACAATAGCTCTAATCGGATCAGCTCATAGACAATGGGATGGCAGTCTAATGCTTCCTGTGTTGATCGCTGTGATAATATGACACACCACAATACTACTGTCCCTGTCTGGGGACAGCAGGACACTACTGTCCCTGTCTGGGGACATTACAACACTACTGTCCTTGTCTGGGGACACCACAACACTACTGTCCTTGTCTGGGGACATTACAATACTACTGTCCCTGTCTGGGGACACCACAACACTACTGTCCTTGTCTGGGAACTTTACAATACTACTGTCCCTGTCTGGGGACAACACAACACTACTGTCCTTGTCTGGGGACAATACAACACTACTGTCCTTGTCTGGGGACATTACAATACTACTGTCCCTGTCTGGGGACAGCAGGACACTACTGTCCCTGTCTGGGGACACCACAACACTACTGTCCCTGTCTGGGGACATTACAATACTACTGTCCCTGTCTGGGGACATTACAATACTACTGTCCCTGTCTGGGGACACCACAACACTACTGTCCTTGTCGGAGAACATTACAATACTACTGTCCCTGTCTGGGGACACCACAACACTACTGTCCTTGTCTGGGGACACCACAATACTACTGTCCCTGTCTAGGGACACCACAACACTACCGTCCCTGTCTGGGGACATTACAACACTACTGTCCTTGTCTGGGGACATTACAACACTACTGTCCTTGTCTGGGGACACCACAACACTACTGTCCCTGTCTGGGGACATTACAACACTACTGTCCTTGTCTGGGGACACCACAACACTACTGTCCTTGTCTGGGGACATGGGGACAATACAACACTACTGTCCTTGTCTGGGAACTTTACAATACTACTGTCCCTGTCTAGGGACACCACAACACTACCGTCCCTGTCTGGGGACATTACAACACTACTGTCCCTGTCTGGGGACATTACAACACTACTGTCCTTGTCTGGGGACATTACAACACTACTGTCCTTGTCTGGGGACAGCAGGACACTACTGTCCTTGTCTGGGAACTTTACAATACTACTGTCCCTGTCTGGGGACACCACAACACTACTGTCCTTGTCTGGGGACACCACAATACTACTGTCCCTGTCTAGGGACACCACAACACTACCGTCCCTGTCTGGGGACATTACAACACTACTGTCCTTGTCTGGGGACATTACAACACTACTGTCCTTGTCTGGGGACACCACAACACTACTGTCCCTGTCTGGGGACATTACAACACTACTGTCCTTGTCTGGGGACACCACAACACTACTGTCCTTGTCTGGGGACACCACAACACTACTGTCCCTGTCTGGGGACATTACAACACTACTGTCCTTGTCTGGGGACACCACAACACTACTGTCCCTGTCTGGGGACATTACAACACTACTGTCCTTGTCTGGGGACACCACAACACTACTGTCCCTGTCTGGGGACACCACAACACTACTGTCCTTGTCTGGGGACACCACAACACTACTGTCCTTGTCTGGGGACAGCAGGACACTACTGTCCTTGTCTGGGGACATTACAACACTACTGTCCTTGTCTGGGGACACCACAACACTACTGTCCTTGTCTGGGGACATTACAACACTACTGTCCCTGTCTGGGGACAGGCCATCAGGTTAGATGAGACCCTTTCAATAACACTCTTAAATATTTATGTGTGTTTTCTAAATCGGGCTGAACATTTGGGGGTTTCACTCCCATATGTATGTATACTCCTATAATATGCTGGTATGGTCTTATTGTAAGGGTATAATATGCTGGTATGGTCTTATTGTAAGGGTATAATATGCTGGTATGGTCTTATTGTAAGGGTATAATATGCTGGTATGGTCTTATTGTAAGGGTATAATATGCTGGTATGGTCTTATTGTAAGGGTATAATAGGGTGCCATTCACCCGCCACAATCATGTGCAATATAATTTATAATTTAACAGACTGTAAATAGACTTCTCACCTCACCATAGTCACTTACTGTACATAATATAACAATACACTTTAGCCACTTTAGATACCATTTTCAATGTAAATAAGAGTGTGCACTTTACACTTTATATTGTATTTTTTACAACCATGTTTATTTATCCTTTTGTTATTGCATGCGCCTATTTCCTTCATTCCTGTCCTAAACTGTGTGTTGCAACAGTGGAATTTCCCCATTGTGGGACAAATAAAGGATCTCCTATCTTATCTTATCTTATCTTAATATGCTGGTATGGTCTTATTGTAAGGGTATAATATGCTGGTATGGTCTTATTGTAAGGGTATAATATGCTGGTATGGTCTTATTGTAAGGGTGTAATATGCTGGTATGGTCTTATTGTAAGGGTATAATATGCTGGTATGGTCTTATTGTAAGGGTATAATATGCTGGTATGGTCTTATTGTAAGGGTATAATATGCTGGTATGGTCTTATTGTAAGGGTGTAATATGCTGGTATGGTCTTATTGTAAGGGTATAATATGCTGGTATCGTCTTATTGTAAGGGTATAATATGCTGGTATCATCTTATTGTAAGGGTATAATATGCTAGTATGGTCTTATTGTAAGGGTGTAATATGCTGGTATGGTCTTATTGTAAGGGTATAATATGCTGGTATGGTCTTATTGTAAGGGTATAATATGCTGGTATGGTCTTATTGTAAGAGTATAATATGCTGGTATGGTCTTATTGTAAGGGTATAATATGCTGGTATGGTCTTATTGTAAGGGTATAATATGCTGGTGTCGTCTTATTGTAAGGGTGTGTTCAGCACACGGGTGTTTGTTGTGGAAGTATCGGGACTTCCTGTCAAGACTCCTGCGGTCATCTCACCCTGAAGACCTGTCAGAAGGGAGGAGGAAGGGGGAGGAGGGAGGAGGGGGGAGAGCGAGGAGGGAGTGGAGATGAGGGAGGAGGTGGCGGGGGTGGTCCATCTTGTGTCGCTGGCGTGGAGGACGACGAAGGCCCGTGGCGTAGACAACTGGACGCTTTGTGAGGTGATTATGTGGGAGGAGCAAGTGCTAATCCTCCTGTAGGAGGGAGCATGCCTGGGAATGATTATCCTCCAGGAGAGGGTGGAGGAGGAGGAGAGGAGATGAAGAGGAGCGCAGGGAGAAGATGGAGGGAGGAGGAGGGAGGAAAAGCCCGTGGCTGTGATTATGAAACGGTCTGTCAGAGATGAAAGCTACAGGATGCAGAATAACGGCACCCTCCCACTGCAGACAGGATCTAGGCTACGGCTCTGAGCTTACCTGAGGTTATACACACCTCGCCTCTGCACACACACACACACACATACATGACAACGGACACAGTAACATGCACACACACACACATACAGTAGCATACGTACATACCCACACATGCACACACAGTGTGTGGAGAGGGTAGGAGGGGAGAGTGAGAATGAGAGGGAGGGAGAGCGAACAAGAGGAGAGAGCGTGGAAGCAAACATGCTGCAAATAGGCTTGAGACGAAGAGACGGTGAGATCTGTGCCCTGGGAGAAACACAGCGAAGAGAGAGAGAAGGTGGGGGGTGTTTCAGCAGAGAGAGAGAAAGAGAGAGAGAGAGAGAGAGGAAGAGGGGAGGGGGGGGGAGGTGGGAGATGAGGAGGGGGGAGACTTGGAGAGAGGAGAGAGGAGACAGAGAGAGACGAGACACGCATGAGTGACCTGGACAGAAGAGAGGTGGATTCAAGGACAGAAAATGTAATGATGACAGGTTGAGTTGAAAAACACATTGTTTAAAGAGTAGAAGAGAATCAAGAAGATGTCGAAATTCCACTGATTCGGATAAGAGTATATCTCACTAAATGAGTTACGTAAAGATGTGAAAGTAGCGTTCTGCGTTAGGATCCACAAGGCAAATGTAACAGAAGAGGAACAGGGAAGCGAGAGGAGTAATTCAAATCGTCTCTTACACATCTTGAGAAACATCGAGTGAAGTGGGCGAACATGAGAAGGACCTCATCGCGTGGACCATTCCCACTAGTTGTTACACGAGTGGAAGATAACTAAGACTAGCATTTTCGGGATAAATCGCGAGACGCGAGAGAGAGACAAAGTGTGTATAACTCTGGGAGCGAGCTGACGAGGGAAACGAGTACGATAAAACTGGAACATGATAATTAATTGATGAGCATCGACTGAGCTGATCGTCTGAGGATTGAGACCATCCATATAAAATCTGAAAAGCCAGAACAAAATGCAGAGGCGAGAGTAAACGATGGAGTGCCAGCTATGTCAGCGAACCAAATTTCATCCTTCATAGGAGACTGAGCGAGAGAGGGACTGAGACAGTTTTTTGTCTCACTTCTTATGGAAGAGTCAACAATCCAGAGTAGCATGCTATCAACATGTAACTTACATGTGACTTAGCCAAACAACATCAGGCTATCAACAAATAAGTTAATTATTGTGGAAGTAATATTTATTAGTACATGAGCAGTGTAAGGAGAGATGTAGAACGAAGAGTGGATAAGTGGGGAGGGGCTATATGCATATAATCCATTGTGTCCGAGGCATGGTTTCAGCACATGCCGCAAAAGACAGCTGAACGACCAGAAACAGTGATTTTAGATGAGGAGAGAGAGAGAGGGACGAGAGAGAGGTAACTGGAAAAGATATGACGTTCGTTGTGATAAGTGCAGAGTAAAGAGGTGGAATATTGTATAAGAGAGCTAATATGGTGTCCAGCCACAACGATGCTGACTTAAACAACAGCTATGTTTGCGTATTAGTCTGTCTCTCTCCATGCAGGGAGCGCTTGATAGCTAGGAGGATGATAAGATGCTCTGGAAACAGTTTTTCTCTGCAGTGCAATTTTCATGACAACCAGATCTGCGACCTCTATCTGGTGAGAACGTGAGGTCGTGGCCAAGGCAGGAAACTCAGAGCGCCTCCCAGTCAATAACAACCTACTCTCTGTATTTCTCTTCCTCTATCCCTCTCCTTTCTTTCTCCACCTGTTCGCTTCCTCTCCCTTTCTATCCTTTCTTTTTCTCTCCTCTCATTGCCTTATGCATTGCTTGCTTTCGGTACACAGCCACAATTCCTC
>BROE01000014.1:542258-547258 GCA_036571765.1 Plecoglossus altivelis
AGGAGAGGAGGAGAGGAGAGGGAGGGACAGCAGGAGTAGGGAACTAGATGCAACAGACTGGTCTGTAGTTCTTGAGAAGGAGAGGGACTGTGTACAGGGTGAGGTTAATTACACACATTCAGTCTTTATCCTCCTCCTCCATTATTTCCACGCTCGGCAGCCCAGCTCACACACAGGTCAGTATTTCTGAACTCTCTGGTGATTGATTGACAGCTATAGTAAGCGGCGCTCTGGCCAATCAGGCGAGCTGCTGTCAGGAGGACCGGGATCAGGCTTCAAGCAGGGGAGAGCAGCCGATGCCAGAGTCTGTTACCGTAGGAACATCCTCTCCTGATTGACAGCTAGGGCATGTTTCAAGATGGACGTACCCAATTGGCTTGATTAGCCCAGTCTTACTTCCTGGTCCATCAATGTTTTGTTTGAACAAGAATTGGATTTAGGCCTCAAGCTCTTATTTATTCAGTTCAAACATGCTGGCTTGTTTTGTAAGAAAGTCAATATGTGGACAGGTATGCAGACAGCTATCTACAGGAGGTGTGATCTTGTGGAACTGACTGGAGGTGTGTGGCGATGGTGGAGCCGGTCTACTCAGGACACACCAGCTCACTCGGGGATGGCGCCGCGGGGGGAGGGGGGGGGGGGCAGGGTGGGGGGGGGCAGTGGGAGGGGTCTGTGATCAAATGATTTTTTTAATCACCATTATTTTTATACACTTTTACAATGTTGCAAAGTGCTGGGCATTTAGTTAAAGCACATGAATAAATAAAGCATAGATAAACTATTAAGGAAGTGTCTAGATTCATTGGAGGGTTTAGCTGAGTGAGGCTGAACTGAACGAAGAGAGAAGAGCTGCTGTTTGTTGCTCTGCTGAAGCAAAGTAGACATGCATGTTTGGTTTCTATCAATCATCATTTACATCATCTGGGATCTGCATTTCCCTGTTCAGTATTCATGTACAAATTCATGTTCAGATTCATGTTCAGTTCAGATTCATGTTCAGATACATGTTCAGTTCAGATTCATGTTCAGATACATGTTCAGTTCAGATTCATGTTCAGATTCATGTGTAGATTCATGTGTAGATTCAGTATACAACACCTGTATTCATGTGCAGATTCATGTTCAGTATTCAGATCCTGTATCCATGTTCATATTCACTGCAGAACAGACCCATGGTCTTCTAGTGGTGGCTGGTGTGACCAGGCCACTTCCTGGTTGAGCAGACATTACTAGATGATCCCTGATGTGTTGGGCTGTAGGGCGTTGTGATAGCTGGCTTGTGACAGCCCGCCTTGATGATGGCAGATAATTACCCCCCTGCTCACCGCTTAATGAACATGATTACACAGTCTTTCACATGCTCTACATGATTAATTGTTACAACATTTCTTTGTTGGGTTCCAACAAATTACCCTCCACTCCTCCCTTTTCACTGAGAGGAGCTTAGATGAGAGAACCACAGAAGATCATACACATCGACTCAAACAAAACATGATTCATCTAATCAAGCTTGTGTGCAATCCTGGAAGAATCCCTTCTTAAAAGCACTGTTATACCCTGATGATATCCCTGCCCCTGCACCCTGCCCCTACACCCTGCCCCTACACCCTGAACCCTACACCCTGAACCCTACACCCTGCCCCTGCACCCTGAACCCAAAACCCTGCCCCTGCACCCTGCCCCTGCACCCTGCCCCTGCACCCTGAACCCTACACCCTGCCCCTACACCCTGCCCCTACACCCTGCCCCTGCACTCTGAACCCTACACCCTGCCCCTGCACCCTGAACCCTACACCCTGCCCCTGCACCCTGAACCCTACACCCTGCCCCTACACCCTGCCCCTGCACCCTACCCCTACACCCTGCCCCTGCACCCTGAACCCTACACCCTGCCCCTACACCCTGCCCCTAAACCCTGCCCCTGCACCCTGAACCCTACACCCTGAACCCTACACCCTGCCCCTACACCCTGCCCCTGCACCCTGAACCCTACACCCTGAACCCTACACCCTGCCCCTACACCCTGCCCCTACACCCTGCCCCTGCACCCTACCCCTACACCCTGAACCCTACACCCTGCCACTACACCCTGCCCCTGCACCCTGAACCCTACACCCTGCCCCTGCACCCTGAACCCTACACCCTGAACCCTACACCCTGAACCCTACACCCTGAACCCTACACCCTGAACCCTACACCCTGAACCCTACACCCTGAACCCTACACCCTGCCCCTGCACCCTGAACCCTACACCCTGCCCCTGCACCCTGCCCCTGCACCCTACCCCTACACCCTGAACCCTACACCCTGCCCCTACACCCTGCCCCTGCACCCTGCCCCTACACCCTGCCCCTGCACCCTGAACCCTACACCCTGAACCCTACACCCTGCCCCCTACACCCTGCCCCTACACCCTGCCCCTACACCCTACACCCTGCCCCTACACCCTACACCCTGCCCCTACACCCTACACCACACACAAACTGAATATACACACACCAAACGCACACACAAACTGAATATACACACACCAAACGCACACACAAACTGAATATACACACACCAAACGCACACACAAACTGAATATACACACACCAAACGCACACACAAACTAAATATACACACACCAAACACACATAACTAAACATCATCAGAGTTCTAATCCGGTTCTGGTTCCGTAGTCGGGGGCAACAAGGGCAATTAGTCTGGATTGGTTCCACAGAAGTCCTAATTGAGAGGCTGTCACCCAGTTAAGCAATGCCTGTCTTAAGAGCATCTGCTTAATAAGGCATGGTGTAATGCAATAAGGTGCCTGTTTCCAATCACCCATGACAGACTTTAATTTATACTGGGCTAGGCAGGGGAGGGGAAGGGAAGAGAGAGGAGAGAGGGAGGGAGGAGGGGGGAGGGAGGGAGAAGGGGGGGGGAGGGAGGAGGAGGAGGGAGGAGGAGGAGGGAGGGAGGGAGGGAGGGAGGGAGGAGGAGGAGGGAGAGAGATGGCCAACCTGGCCAGACTTGAGGAAGATAAAGAACCAGTAAAGATGTAGGTGTGCTAGCTATATACACACCATACACACACATACCACTTTATACACACAGCGTGTAAGTGTGCTAGCTAAACACACACACACACACATACAAACAGTGTGTAAGTGTGCTAGCTAAACAGACACACACACACACACAGTGTGTAGTGTGCTAAGCTAAACACACCACACACACATGCACAACACACACACACCACACACACAGTGTGTAAGTGTGCTAGCTAAACACACACACAAACACAACACATGTGTAGGTGTGCTAGCTAAACACACACACACACACACACGCGCACCACACCACACACACACACAGTGGTCAACCCCCTCCCACACACACACAAACACACACACAAACCACACACACACCACACAAGAACAAACACAGGTGTGGTAAAGTGTGCTTGCAAACACACACACACACCACACATACACACAAAATACACACACACACAAACAAAAACACACACACAAAAACACAGCATACATACAGTGTGTATGTGCTGCCCAAGCTAAACACACACACACACACACATACAAACAGGTGTAGTGTGCTAGCTAAACACACACACAACACACACAGTGTGTAGTGTGCTAGCTAAAACACACACACACACACCACGCGCCAACACAAGCACACACACACAGTGTGTAAGTGTGCTAGCTAAAACACACACACAAACAACACACACCACACACACAGACACATACACAGAGTGTGTAAGTGTGCTTGCAAAACACACACACACACGACACAACACACAGTGTGTGTAGGTGTGCTAGCTAAACACACACACAAACACAAAAAAAACACAAAAAAAAAAAAAAAAAAAAAAAAAAAACACACACACACCACACACATACAAAGACAGTGGTAAGTGTGTAGCTTAAACACACACACGCACACACAACACACCCAGTGGGTGTAAGTGTGCTAGCTTAAACACACACACACACCACATACAACACAGTGTGTAAGTGTGCTAGCTAAACACACACACGCACAGCACATACACACAGTGTGTAAGTGTGCTTGCTAAACACACTAACACAGTGTGTAGGTGTGCTAGCGAAAAACACACACACAATACACACATGTGTAAGATGTGCTAGCCTAAACACACACACACACATACACCACAGAAGAACACACGTTTAACACACACATACACCACACACACACACAGTGTGTAGGTGTGCAGCTAAAACACATACACACACACCACACAGGTGTAGGTGTGCTAGCTGAAACACACAAACACTCACAATACACAGTGTGTAGGTGTGCTAGCTAAACACACCACACTCACACAGACCAAGTGATTGATATGCTATTGCATCAGATCGCTCACGGTGACAAATTGTGTGGTGACATCAGAACACAGTAGAATCCGCACCATTATAAGCATACCTGGAGGAGGAGGGGAGGGAGGGCGGAGGTAGGGGGGGAGGGGAGGGGGAGGAGGGGAGGGGGAGGAGGGGGAGGGGAGGAGGGGGAGGGAGGGGAGGGTGAGGGGAGAGCGGGAGGAGGGGGAGGGGGAGGGGCGAGGGGGAGGGAGGAGGGAGGGGAGGAGGGGGATGGTGACCAAGCACCAGACCTTACCAGTCTACCCCACACCTATCTTGTTTCATACCTCCTCTCTCCTCCTTCTCCTCTCCTCCTATTCCTCTCCTCTCCTCCTCTCCCCTCTCCTCCTCTCCTTCCGTCCTTCCTCCTCTCCTTCCTCCGCTCCTCATCTCCTTCTCTCTCTCCTCCTCTCCTCCTCTCCTCCTCTCCCTTCCTTCCTTCCTCTCCTCTCCTCCTCTCACTCCTCTCCTCTCCTCCTCTCCACCTCCTAAGGCATTGATTGGTTCTCCACCTCCTAAAGCACTGATAGGTTATCCACCTAAAGCACTGATAGGTTCTCCACCTCCTAAGGCACTGATAGGTTCTCCACCTCCTAAGGCACTGATAGG
>BROE01000014.1:552258-562117 GCA_036571765.1 Plecoglossus altivelis
TGTGTGTGTGTGTGTTTGTGTGGCTGTGTCTGTGTGTGTCTGTTTGTCTGTGTGTGTCTGTTTGCCTCTGTGTGTGTCTGTGTGTCTGTGTGCGTCTCTGTGTCTGTGTGTGTCCCTGTGTGTCCATGTGTGTGTCTGTCTCTGTGTGTGTCTGTGTGTGTGTGTGTCTGTGTGTGTGTGTGTGTGTTTCTGTGTGCGTCTGTGTGTTTCTGTCTGTGTCCCTGTGTGTGTGTGTGTGTGTGTGTGTGTGTGTGTGTGTGTGTGTGTGTGTGTGTGTGTGTGTGTGTGCGTGTGTGCAGAGGGCAGATGGCCAGGGTCTGGTGAGGAGGGTTCTGATCTAACAGGGGGAGTACAGCTCTGGTTAATATCTGTTCCACAGCTTAGAGCAGGGAGTAATGTAGCTTTGTAGTACAGGAGTGTGTGGGCATACATGCAGGCTACTACACAAAAAGTGGGGTGGGGTTAGGTGGGGTGGATGGGTTGGGGTGAGGTGGGGTTAGGGTGGGGTAAGGGTGAGGTGGGGTTAGGTTGGGGTGGCTCTAGGGTTATAGAGTGGAGTGAGACTATAGAGAGATGGATAGAGATTGGGTATTGGGTTGGGTTCTGTATAGCGTTGTGGTGTGCTGGCGCTGGGCTGGGCTGGGGTGCTGGGTTGGGGCGGCTGTTGCGCTTGCGAGTGTTTAGGTTGGACGTGGACTGGTTGGGTTGGGGTGGTCTGGCTGGGCTCGCGCTCGCGGCTCGCGCGGCTGGGTGCATGGGTGTGGTGGCTGGGCTGGAGGTCTCGCCGCCTGGGTGGGTGGGGTTGGGGTGGGGCTGCCGGTGGGGTTAGGTGGGGTGGCTGGGTGTCCCTTGCTGTCTGGGACATCTGTGGGAGCAAACTTCCCAGCCTCTTGTTGGGTTAGAGGGCATGTTGGGGCAGGTGGGGGGTGTTGGGGAAGGTGTGTGATGTGGACATGGTGTGTGTAGGTGTGGTGTGGTCGTGTGTCGTGTGTGTGTGGGTGTGTATGAGAGAGAGACAGAGAGAGTGAGAGAGAGAGAGAGTCGCTGTGTGTGTGTGAGACAGAGAGACAGAGAGAGAGAGGGGGGAGGCTGGGGGGGAGAGGAGAGGCTGAGGGGGAGGAGAGGCTGAGGGAGGGGGAGAGATGAAGGTGTGCATGCGTGTGAGGAGGAAAGTGGTTTGTGTGAGTGTGTGAGAAAGAAAGTGTGTGTGAGATTTCTGATGTCTGTCTCCCTGTCTCTCTCCTGCTGTCTGCTCACCCTGCCCCCCACCCCCTGTCCCCTGTCCCCCCAGCCACCCTGCCCCCTATGCCCCCTCCACGCCCCCTCCCACCACCCTGCCCCCTGCCCCCCTTGCCCCCCTGTCCCCCCAGCACCCTGTGCCCCTGCCCAGCCTGTCCCCCCTCCCCCTGGGCCCCCCTCCCCCCAGCCCCCATGCCCCCCCAGCCCCTCCACCAGCCCTTGCCCTGCCCCCCTTTGCCCGGGTCACCCTGCCCCACACCACCCTGCCCCCCCAGCCCCCCAGCCCCTGCCCCCTTGCCCCCCTGCCACCCCAGCCACCTGCATGTCTGTCTGTCTGTCTGTCTGTCTGTGTGACTGTCTGCCTGTCTGTCTGCCTGTCTGTCTGTCTGAGTGACTGCCTCTGTGTCTGTCTGTCTGTCTGTCTGACTGTCTGTCTGAGTGACTGTCTCTGTGTCTGTCTACCTGCCTGTCTGTCTGTCTGTCTGTCTGACTGTCTGTTCCTCTGTGCTCTGTGGAGTAGGACCATGACAGCGCTCCGAGCGCTCTCCAGGATGTGAGTGCCATCTACAGGCTTTAAATATAACTGCAGACGCCTGCAATTTCAAAACTCATCTTCCATAACCATATATCTCTTCCCCCTTCTACTTTTCTCTCTCTATTTTCATTTGACAGGGGGGTCTGTAAGGCGTGACAACAGAATATCAGCTCTAAATATCTTTTTAAATTAATTATTCTATCTTTGTATACATTATCATATGCTAGATGTATTTCTGAATAATTTAAAAACCATATGTGAAACATGGCATTTGGCAAAAATAAATCAGTAATAACTGATCATTAAAAATATAAAAAGTACAATATATTTATAATGTAATTGTAATATTTTAGAATTCAGAACATTCTAAGTGAGTGGGGCTGGTGCAGTCTTGATGTCTAAGGCAGCAGGAAACACCCTTTTAATTCTGTTAACTTTACTTTAACTTTAATTTTAGTGTACCTTTGACCGGTGGGGATCTCCCTGTTAGTATTGCTTTTAATATTGCAGTAACTGTTAGCTGCTCTTGGCTCTCTCTAATATCTGCTCTCCTCTCTCTGTTGCCCCTCTGTGCCTCTTTTTGGGGTGGGGGTCTGAGCTGACAGCACCTGTGTGGTTGGTTAGCCAATGCTGGACCTGGTACCAGTGGACATCGATCTGTGACGGTCTGCTAATCCTGGATCCGGTCCCCAGATGGACGTCGGTCTCCCAGATGAACAATGAGCGAGTTCCTGGTCCCTTTCCTCACCCCCCTGCCTGTAGTAATGAGCCAATCATGAACCCCCAGCCCTGCGGCTGTTTAAATTGACTTAGTGCTGTCTCAAGCAGAAGTTGAACACTAGTTTTTAATGTCTTAATGACCAATAAATAGGTTCTTGCTAAATTATTATGTTTAGTCTGTGTTCTGCACCTCTCTGTCACTAACCGTCTCTGGAGGAGGGGATCTCTCACTGACTTGCTCCTCACAAGGTTTCTTCCATGTTTTCCTCCACTAGTGAGTTTTCAGGGAGTTTTTCCTTGTCTTCCTTGAGGGTTTAGGTTAGTTGAGGGGCAGTTATAAAGACATACGTGAAGCCCTCTGTGACATTACTTGTAAAAAAAGGGCTGTACTAACAAACTTCATTTGATTTCTGTTATGTTACTAGTGTCTGTTGTGTTACAGTGTCTGTTGTGTCACATTGTCTGTTCTGTTACAGTGTCTGTTGTGTCACAGTGTCTGTTGTGTTACACTGCCTGTTGTGTCACAGTGTCTGTTGTGTTACAGTACCTGTTGTGTTACAGTGTCTGTTGTGTTACAGTGTCTGTTCTGGTACAGTGTCTGTTGTGTTACCGTGTCTGTTGTGTTACTAGTGCCTGTTGTGTTACAGTGTCTGTTGTGTCACATTGTCTGTTCTGTTACAGTGTCTGTTGTGTTACAGTGTCTGTTGTGTTACTAGTGCCTGTTGTGTTACAGTGTATGTTGTGTTACTAGTGTCTGTTGTGTCACAGTGTATGTTGTGTCACAGTGTCTGTTGTGTTACAGTACCTGTTGTGTTATAGTACCTGTTCAGATACAGTGTCTGTTGTGTTACTAGTGCCTGTTGTGTTACAGTACCTGTTAAGATACAGTGTCTGCTGTGTTACAGTGTCTGTTGTGTTACTAGTGTCTGTTGTGTTACACTGTCTGTTGTGTTACTAGTGTCTGTTGTGTTACAGTACCTGTTGTGTTACAGTACCTGTTGTGTTACAGTGTCTGTTGTGTTACTAGTGCCTGTTGTGTTACAGTGTCTGTTGTGTAACAGTACCTGTTGTGTCACAGTGTCTGTTGTGTTACAGTGTCTGTTATGTTACAGTGCCTGTTGTGTTACAGTGTCTGTTGTGTTACAGTGTCTGTTTTGTCACAGTGTCTGTTGTGTTATAGTGTCTGTTTGTCACAGTGTCTGTTGTGTCACACTGTCTGTTGTGTCACAGTGTCTGTTGTGTTACACTGCCTGTTGTGTTACAGTGTCTGTTATGTTACAGTGTCTGTTGTGTTACAGTGTCTGTTGTGTCACACTGTCTGTTGTGTTACAGTACCTGTTGTGTTACAGTGTCTGTTGTGTTACAGTGTCTGTTATGTTACAGTACCTATTGTGTTACAGTGTCTGTTGTGTTACAGTGTCTGTTCTGTTACAGTGTCTGTTGTGTTACAGTGTCTGTTGTGTTACTAGTGCCTGTTGTGTTACAGTGTCTGTTGTGTTACTAGTGTCTGTTGTGTCACAGTGTATGTTGTGTCACAGTGTCTGTTGTGTTACAGTGTCTGTTGTGTTACAGTGTCTGTTGTGTCACAGTGTCTGTTTTGTTACAGTACCTGTTGTGTTACAGTACCTGTTAAGATACAGTATCTGTTGTGTTACTAGTGCCTGTTGTGTTACAGTACCTGTTAAGATACAGTGTCTGCTGTGTTACAGTGTCTGTTGTGTTACTAGTGTCTGTTGTGTTACAGTGTCTGTTGTGTTACAGTACCTGTTGTGTTACAGTGTCTGTTGTGTTACTATTGCCTGTTGTGTTACAGTGTCTGTTGTGTAACAGTACCTGTGGTGTCACAGTGTCTGTTGTGTCACAGTGTCTGTTGTGTAACAGTACCTGTTGTGTTACAGTGTCTGTTGTGTCACAGTGTCTGTTGTGTTATAGTGTCTGTTTGTCACAGTGTCTGTTGTGTCACACTGTCTGTTGTGTCACAGTGTCTGTTGTGTTACACTGCCTGTTGTGTTACAGTGTCTGTTATGTTACAGTGTCTGTTGTGTTACAGTGTCTGTTGTGTCACACTGTCTGTTGTGTTACACTGTCTGTTGTGTTACAGTACCTGTTGTGTTACAGTGTCTGTTGTGTTACAGTGTCTGTTATGTTACAGTGTCTCTGGTGTTACAGTGTCTGTTTTGTCACAGTGCTTGTTGTGTTACAGTGGCTGTTGTGTTACAGTGTCTGTTGTGTTACAGTGTCTGTTGTGTCACAGTGTCTGTTGTGTAACAGTACCTGTTGTGTTACAGTACCTGTTGGGCTACAGTGTCTGTTGTGTAACAGTACCTGTTGTGTTACAGTACATGCACAGGAGGGGGCTGAGTCTTCTGGACCTGGAGCATCTAGATTACAAATGAATCGGCTCAAAACTAGGATGAATAACAGCCAAGCTATGCCACACTTTTACACACACAGATCAGGTATCACACAATTTTACACACACAGATCAGCTATCACACACACACACACAGATCAGCTATCACAAACTTTTACACACACAGATCAGCTATCACACACTTTCACACACACACACACACACACACACAGATCAGCTATCACACACTGTAACACACACAGATCAGTTATCACACACTTTTACACACACACTCTCAGTGTTAGGAACAGTCTGTTTGGCTGTGAAACTCTCTCGGCCACTGAAACTCTACCAGAGCTATTGCCTGCCCATCTGAAGCCTGCTGTGCAGCAGAAACTTCAGTTCTTAAGAATGACATCAAACAATCTAATGTGTGTCCTCTCTCACCAGACAGCACATCTACAGGATCTTAACAGGAACGTCATGCAGAGCGTGAAGATGTGCAGGTTAAACTGCTATTGGTGTAGACTGTAGGTGCTGGGGTCTGTTATGCTGCTGTGGAACAGGAAGAGCATGTGTTACCTAGACAAACATGTTTACAACATGAACTAACCCACAGAGCAAACACAAAAACATCTAGAAAATCTAACAAACAAACAAACAAACAAAAAAAAAAAAAAAAAAAAAAAAAAAAAAAAAAAAAAAAAAAAAAAAAAAAAAAAAAAAAACCCCCCCCCCCTCCCCCTCCCACTCTCCGATGGCACCCACCCCTCACCCCCCGCCTACTCTCGATGCACCAGCCCCCCTTCACCCCCCCCCTCTTCAGTGCCCACCCCCCAACCCCACCCTCCTCGGATGTCCCACCCCCCAACTCACCACTCGCTCTCCGGATGCCCTCACTCCCCTCACCCCCTCCTCTCCGATCCACCCCTCCCCCATCCCTCCGATGCCTCCCCCCCTCCCCCCCACTCTCTCCCTGGATGCCCCCCTTCCAAATCCCCCTCCTCTGAGGGGGTCTTTCATGCTGTCCCAGTTGCCTAAAGTGATTCTCTCAATAATGTATTAGAGCACTTGTTTATTATTTACTGTTTACACAGCTGAACTCCTGCTGCTTCTGTGGAGTGACATTCTCTTGTCTCTACATGTGAGTGGAGCTGTGTTGAGACAAGTCACCAAAATCAGTCGCGCCAAGCCAGCCAGCCGGCAGTCAGCCAACATCGCAGTAAGTCAGCTAGTCGCCAGGTCGTCAGGTCAGTCAGTCGTCAGTCTTCAGTGAGGCTGGTCGTCAGTCAGTCAGTCATTTTGTCAGTCAGTCAGTCAGCTGGTCAGCCAGTCAGCCAACCAACCAACCAACAAGCCAGCCAGCCAACAAACCAGACAGCCAACAAACCAGACAGTCAACAAGCCAGCCAACAAGCCAGCCAGCCAACAAACCAGCCAACCAGCCAGCCAACCAGCTAGTCAGTCAGTCAGTCAGGCCAGTCAGTCGTCAGTCAGTTAGCTGGTCAGGTAGTCAGTCAGTCAGTCAGCCAACCAGCCAGCCAGCCATTTAGTCTGTCAGTCAGTCAGTCAGCTGGTCAGTCAGCCAGCCAGCTTCTGCTTGTGCTTGTAAGCCGAGGCAGTGATTGAAGATATAAGACAAGAGTTTGAGCGGACTGTTTTCTTGCATCTTCCAGGAGTGGTCAGAGTAGGAAGGCCTCTTGGGGGGCAGGAAATAGGATATTAATATTAATGCTCAGCAGCGCAGACAGTACTACTGTCATCCTGGACTTCTCATTCGAGGCACCTCTGTTCAGGTGGACTCGCTTGTGTGTGGCGGGGGGAGGAGCGAGGGGAGCTGGCCGAGGGTGAGAGAAGGAGGGGGGAGGGAGGAAGAGGGGGAGAAAGGGCACGGAGAGGGGAGGAGAGGGTGGGAGGAGGGGAGGGAAGGGGAGAGAGGGAAGAGGGGAGGGAAAGAGCAGAGAGGTGAGGGAGAGGGGGAGAGAGGAGATGATGTGGGAGAGCAGGACAAGGTGGGGAGGGGCCAGGGGGGAGAGAGGGGAGGGAGAAGGACAGAGAGGGGAGGGAGAGGGACAGAGAGGGGGCAGAGAAGGGAGGGAGAAGGACAGAGAGGGGGCAGAGAGGGGAGGGAGAGGGGGAGAGAGGGGGGAGAGAGGGGAGGGAGAAGGACAGAGAGGGGAGGGAGAGGGACAGAGAGGGGGCAGAGAGGGGTGGGAGAGGGGGAGAGAGGGACAGGGGGGGGGGCTTTAGGTAGTGAAGGACAGATGTGAAGGACAGATGTGAAGAACAGACAAATGGGGAGGGAGGGAAGGAATGTGGGGGGTGGAGAGGGGGATTGAGGGGGAGGTTGAGACAGGTTATGCACTGGCAGTGTGTGACGCTTATTGTCTAGTGTGTAGTAGTGTCAGACCGTGGAAGTGCAGAAGTATTAACAGGAAATTATTTATATTAGTGTTACATTAGTAGTATTATAGTATAGTAGCAGCAAACTAGTATAGTTCTAAAGCAGTAGTAGTGTAGTAGAAGTATTAGTGGTATGTTAGAATATTGGTATCATGCCACTGTGACAGTACTATAGTAGTATTGTATAGTATACTAGTTGTATGGAAGTATAGTAGCAGTATAGTGGTGTAGTTTGGTAGCAGTATAGCATTGTAGTATAGTTGTAAACTCTGTAGACTGTGTCTCTTACGTCTGCTGAAGATCAAACTTGGGTCAATATGTTTCAGATTCGTTCATCAGATGCTCCCATACACAAATGTGTACCAGCATAACCTCCAGCACAACAGGGAACCAGCAGAGCACAACCAAGACCAGCAGGATGTGGATCTGAGAGAACTGTTTCCATGGAGCAGAGTTAGCGTAGTTAGCAAAGCTAGGAAGGGTAGCAGGGTTTGCGTAGCTAGCAGCATTCCTAGGGTTTGTAGAGCTAAGTGACCTAACAGGCTAGCAGCATTCGTAGGGTTTGTAGAACTAACTGAGCTAATAGGCTAGCAGTATTCATAGGGTCAAACGAGCTAACTGAGCTAGTACTCTAGCAGCATTCATAGGGTTTGTAGAGCTAACTGAGCTAACAGGTTAGCAGCATTCATAGGGTTTGTAGAGCTAAGTGAGCTAACAGGCTAGCAGCATTCATAGGGTTTGTGGAGCTAACTGAGCTAGTACTCTAGCAGCATTCATAGGGTTTGTAGAGCTAAGTGAGCTAACAGGCTAGCAGCATTCATAGGGTTTGTAGAGCTAAGTGAGCTAACAGGCTAGCAGCATTCATAGGGTTTGTGGAGCTAACTGAGCTAACAGGCTAGCAGCATTCATAGGGTTTGTAGAGCTAAGCAAGCTAACAGGCTAGCAGCATTCATAGGGTTGGTAGAGCTAAGCAAGCTAACAGGCTAGCAGCATTCATAGGGTTTGTAGAGTAGAGCAGACCTCGAAGAACTAGGAGGGTTAGCGTAAATAGCAGAGTTAGCAGAATTTGCAGAAAAAACAATCCGAAAAATTAGCAGAAATATTGTAGTCATCAGAGCAGGCACAGTTAGCAGACACACACACACTAACCCCAAACACAAACACACACACTAACCCATACACACACACAACAGTCACCAAGCACACACACTTACACACAAACACACAGACACACCCACGCACATGCACACCCACTTACACACCCACTTGCATACACAAACACACACACTCCAACGTACAAACGCGCACACAATTTTCAAAGTCCTAAATCAAGGGGACTGGAGATGTGCTGTTTGTTTGGGTCGTCGAGGGAACAGGAGGGAGAGGGGGGATTCATTAGAATTCCTTTCAAGTTGAGGAGCACAGAGGCTCCTCCCACGGTCCCTGACCTCCACACTACTGCAAGGGGGGAGGACTGGGGGAGGACTGGGGGAGGACTAGGGGAGAGGACTGGGGGGAGGTGGGGGAGGACTGAGGGGAGGTGATGGAGGAGGTGATGGAGGACTGGGGGGTGGGGTGGAGCTGGGGGAGGTGGGGGGGAAAGGGGATGGTGGATGGAGGACTGGGGAAGGGTGGGGTGGACTGGGGAAAGTGGGGGAGGACAGGGGGAGGTGTGGGGACAACAAGGGGAGGAGTTGGGAGGACAGAGGGGGGAAGTGATCGGAGACAGGTGGGGAGAGGTGGGGGCAGGACTGAGGCGGAGATTTGAATGGAGGACTGGGTAGGAGGTGGGGTGGAACTGAAGGGAGGAGAGGGCAGAGGCTTGGGGGGGAGGGTGGGGGGAAGGAACTGGAGGGGAGGTGATGGAGGACTGGGGGGAGGTGGGGGGGCAAGGACTCGGGGGGGAGGTTGTGGGAATGACAAGGGGAGGAAAGTGGAGAGAAGAAACTGGGCAGATGAAGGTGGGGAGGGACTGGGGGGAAGTGGGGGGGAGGAACGGGGGGGGGAGGTGGGGAAGGACTGGGGGGAAGTGGAGGAGGGACTGGGGAGAGGTGGGGGAGGAGGTGTGATCAAAGGTCGGGCTGCAGCTTCTTCAGACGAAGGCAGGGGGTGACGGGTTGGGGGTCTGGGCCGCTTGGGGTGGGATGTGGTAGGATGGCGTGGTCCAATGTCCGCGCAGTCGGAGCTGACCGATAGACTGTCTGCATGTGTCTGGGACAGGAGAGAGGGGGGAAAGGGAGAGAGAGAAAGAGAGAGGGGGGAGAAGAGAAAAGGGGAGGAGAGGGGGGGAGAGAGTAGGGGGGCGAGGATGGGGGAGAGAGGGGAGATGGAGCGAAATAACGACACGATAGAGGATGGGAAGAGGAGGGGAGAGGATGGGGACCAAGAAATTGAAGGAGAAGAGAGAGGGGGTGAGAGAGTGAAGGAGAGAGAGGGGAGATGGGGTGAGCGACAGAAAGAGAGAAGGGATGAGAGGGGACGAGAGACAGAGAGAGTAGAGTTAGGAGGAGAGGGAGGAGAGAGATGGCACGAGTAGAGAGGAAGGAAGAGAGAGGAGAGGAGAAGAGAGGAGGAGAGAGGAGAAGAGAAGGAAGAAGAGGAGGAAGAGA
>BROE01000014.1:582403-668459 GCA_036571765.1 Plecoglossus altivelis
AGGAGGGGGAGGCGGGGGAGGAGGGGAGCAGCGGCCACCTCTCTGTGGTCATCATTATGTTAAGGTCGGGGGGGCGAGGAGAGAGATGTACCGTCCCAGGGCAAAGGTGAGGCTGCCAGGGGAACAAGGGCAGGTGAGGGGGGCAGGGGGAGTGAGGGGGGGCAGGGGGTGTGAGGAGCAGGTGAGGGGGGGTAGGGGGTGTGAGGGGGGGCAGGGGGCAGAGAGTCACTGGTGTCATTAGCAACCCCTCCCTCCATCCAAGGAGGCCCCTGGCCAGTAAGGCATGGCCAGCAAGGCCTGACCAGTGGCCCTTGATGCAGTCCTCGTGTGGGTAAATATCAGCGCTGCTCTAGAATCATGATGACTGCTGACACCTCTGTCCTCTGAACAGGACACACAACTAACATCCTCTATAAGAGGAGAGGAGGGAAGAGGTGGGGAGGGAGCAGGAGGGGAGGGGAGGGAGGGCAGGGGGGGAAGGGAGAGGGGGGGAAGGGGAGGGGAGGGAGAGGGGGAAGGATAGGAGAAGAGAGGGGTGGAGAGGAGGAGGGGAGGAGGAGGGGAGGAGAAAAGAGAGAGTGGAGCAGCCTCCTTCTTATTATCAAGCCTTTTCTCTTCTATCTTGGAAACCACCTCCCTCTTTATCAGCCCGCTCACGCCACAAACATCACAGATCTCCTACGCCCTCCCTGGTGTTACCAAACCTGATTAGTCCTAAAGAGAGAGGGAGTGAGGGATGAGGGAGGGAGGGAAGGAGGGATGGGAGGGGAGGGGAGGGAGGGATGAGGAGGGTGGGCTCCTATCATCCTCCCTGGACGTGTTCACACGAGCGATTGTGTTTATGCCTTTTTTCTTTTCAGTTTTTGTCATCATCCCACTCTTCCTCTCCCTCAGTTTCTGGCCTTCAAAGGCAGATTGTGTGCTGGCTGAAGTGCTGCGTTGGTAAGCGATGGTGCAGCAGGCAGACGCCACAACACAACATCTCTGGCCTACCTCATCAGGATCCCACTAATGTAAACAATGTCATGTTTTGCCCTTAATGAGCCAATTTCTCGCAGATACGAGAGGCTAACAATTGGGCCAGTGCCTTTGATGTGAATCATTTGAAGGTTTGTTTGTGATCGCTGGCACTTTTGTTGGAAGCATGGCTCCAGCTGCTTTCATCTCCCTGAAAAGGAAAGAGACACGGTCTCAGTTGGCCACACACAAAAAAAATGAAAATTATTTGAAAAGAAGACTAACCCTGCTTTTCTAATAAACAATCATCAGCTGACCTGACCCTCCTCCTCCTCCTCCTCCATCTCCTCCTCCTCCTCCTCCCCCTCCTCCCTATCTGGGGCTCCTCACAGGAGTATCATAGTAAGCGGATACAGCCTCATTACCACAGCACACCAAACAGGTGGCCAGCATGGCAGGTCTGTGTCTGTGTGTGACTGTGTGTGTGTCTGTCTCTGTGTGTGACTGTGTCTGTCTCTGTGTGTGACTGTGTGTGTGTCTGTCTCTGTGTGTGACTGTGTCTGTCTCTGTGTGTGACTGTGTGTGTCTGTCTATGTGTGTGACTGTGTGTGTGTGACCGTGTCTGTGTGTGACTGTGTCTGTCTCTGTGTGTGTATGTGTGTGTGTCTGTCTCTGTGTGTGTGTCTGTGTGTGACTGTGTGTGTGACTGTGTGTGAGTGACTGTGTGTGTGTGACTGAGTTTGTGTGTGTGACTGTGTTTGTGTGTGGGACTGTGTATGTGACTGTGTTTGTGTGTGGGACTGTTTGTGTGTGTGTGTGTGTGTGTGTATTGGTGTGAGAGACAGAGACAGAGAGTTGGCAATACTGCAATGCTATTGTTATATACATACTTTGCATAACTGCTACTACAAATACTGGCATGCCAATCAGCATCCTGAACTTGAGGTGGGTAGGTGATTGTGTATGTAGTGTGCTGTGTGTGTGTGTGTGTGTGTAGTGTGTAAGTGCATGTGTGTGTGGTGTGTGTGTGTGTGTGTGTGTGTGTGGTGGTTATGAGTGGTGAGAAGAGACAGAGAGGTAGGGTGTGTGTGTGGTGTGTGAGGTGTGTGTGATGTGTGTGTGTGTGTTGACAAGAGCAGAGCAGAGTCGGTTTGTGTGTGTGTGTGAGAGCGAGCGGTAGGTTTTGTGCGTGTATGGTGCGTGCGTGTGTGCCGTGTGTGTGTGAGTGGTGTGTATGTGTGTGTGTGTGTGTGTGTGTGTTTGTGTGTGGTGTGTGTGTGTGGAGAGAGACGGAGAGTAGGTTTGTGATAAGTTGTAAGTGCATGTGTGTGATGTGTGTGTGTGTGTGTGTGTGTGTTGTGGGTGTGTGTAGTTGTGTGTGTGTGTGTGCTGTGATGGTGTGTGGTGTAATGTTGTAAAGACGACGACGGAGAGTAGGTGTGCGTGTCCTGGATGGGAACTTGCAAAACAACTGATTTAGAACACTACACACTATGCAAACAGTGTATGAGGTAAGACTCTCCTCTGATCTTCCCACCTTCTTCTCCTTCTTCTGCTCTCTCCTCATGTTCACTTCCTATCTTTCTTCCTCATTCTCTTCTTCTGCTCCTCTTCCCTCTCTCTCTCTCCCATCACTCTTCCTACTCCTCATCTTCCTCTCCTCTCTCCTCTCCTTTCATCTCTCCCTCCGCTTATCTTCATCCTCCGGTTCTCTTCCTCTTCTCTTACCCTACTCCTTCCTCCTCGTTCCCTCCTCTTCCTCTCTCCTCCCCTCAACTTCCTCATTGTCCCTCTTTGCCTCCTCTTCCTCTCGCCTGCTCTCATCTCTCTCTCCTCTCCTTCCATCCTCATCATTCCTCTCCATCCTCCTTCTCCTCCTCTCCCCTCCCTCCTTCTCTCTCTCTCCCCTCCTCCTCTTCTTCCCCATCTCTCTCCTTCCCTCTTTCCTCTCCCCTCGCTCTCTCCTCTCTCTCATCTCCCTCATATCTCCTCTCCTCTCATCCTCTCCCCTCTCCTCTTCACCCTCCTCTCAATCTCCTCTCTCTCCTCCGAAGTGATGAAAAGCCCACGACCAGGTAGTAGCAGCGTAAAGGAGACGATCGTACTTGTGTTTGATATGAAGGCTGTTACCCATGGGTTCTGGTCTGGGAAGGCGGGGGTGGGGGGAGGGAGGTAGGGGGAGGGGGAGGGGGAGGGGGGCGTGTTTGCTACAGTGCTTACCACAGACCCGGGGCTTTGGCTGGTTAATGCTTGTGGCTAGAACATTAGTCCAGGTCCTGTCAAAGCAGGCTAAAGCATGGAGCCTGACACGTGAGAGGTGGAAGAGAGGGGGGAGAGTGGACATAGGACAGAGGAGGAGGAGAGAGACATAGAGACAGAGAGAGGGGAGAGAGACATAGAGACAGAGAGAGGGGAGAGAGAGGGGAGAGAGACTAGAGACGGGAGAGGGGAAGAGAGGAGGGAGAGAGACATAGAAGACGAGAGAGGGAGAGGAAGAGGGTGGAAATGCAGACAGTGCAAGCATAAGTACTTCAGATGAATGAGCTCCTCTCTACTCTTACTTTTCCCTCCTCTCTAACTATCTAACTACCATCCTCTCTCGCTCTTTCTCTCTCTCGCTCTTCTCTCATCTCTCCTCTCTCCGCTCCTTCTCTACTCCCCTCCTCTCCCCCTCCTCTCTCCTCCTCCTCTCTTTCTTCTACTCTCCTCCTCTCTTCCCCCTCTTCTCCTTCCTCTCCTCCCCTGCTCTCCTCCTCCTCTCTTCCTCCTCTACTCCCCTCCTCTCCTCCTCCTCTCCCCCTCCTCTCTCCTCCTCTACTTGCCTACTCTCCTCCTCCTCTCCTCCTCCTCCTCTACTTGCCTACTCTCCTTGCCCTGAATGGTTTGAGACAGACTAACATTGTACCAGCTTGTTGAGGTGCCTTGTATTAGTGTTAACTTGTATTGAATATTATGTGCATGTAATATCTATATTAGTTTATTTTATACGCATGTATTTATTTTCTTGTTGAAAGTATTTTTAGTTATTATGACTATGATTTCTCTTTTTTTAAATGTAATTATGTTGTGAATTTTGATATGTTCAATAATGATATGGACCTCGTACCAACGCTCAGTCATTCAGTCTGTGAAGCGTTCGTGACTGGAGCTGGCAGCTGCATCACAGCCTCTGAAAGAGAAATATCCTTCATCTCAAACAAATAGGACACTGAGAAAGAGCAACATTTCCAAACAAGTAACCAGCTAAAGACAAACTACACCAAGCTTGATGAGAAATGAGGAATGCATCTTGGGGCGAGAAAGACTTGGACCTGATGGACTGACCCTACGCACACCTGGTCTTAAGCATCTGAATATATGTACATATTCCTGAATACAAACATGTTTAAATATCCCTGCCAGCTAGGTAGGAGCGGAGAGGAAGGAGGAGAGAAGGAGAAAAAAGGAGAGAGGAGAGATGAGATGAGGAGCAGAGAGGAGGAGCAGAGAGGAGGAGAGAAACAGTTGATAGGGGGAAGACAGGGTGAAAGAGAAAATGCAGACAGATTCTCTCCTGATGGTTATTTAGAAGCTATTCACCCTCAGCATCTCCTCTCATTTTCTCCTCTCTCTTTCACCTTACATCCCTCTCTCTCTCTTAGTCTCTCTCTCTTTTCTCTCCTCTCGCTTTCACCTTACATCCCTCTCTCTCTCCGTCCCTCTCTCTCTTTTCTCTCTTGCTTCCCACTAAATTTGTTTGCTTTGCATAATGCTCCGGTGTGGTGGCGGGTTTCTAAGATGCCCAGGGTGGGGGAGTGGGGGGGTGGGGGGAGTGGGGGAGTAGAGGGGTGGCGGAGTGGGGGAGTGGGGAGGGTGGGGGGGATATGGGGGAGTGGGGGGGATGTGGGGGGTGGCGGAGTGGGGGAGTTGGGGGGTGGGGGGTGGGGGGGGGTTGGGGGAGAGAAATCATCCATTTCTTGAAACCCCTCTCTGTCCACCCTTCCTCATGACTGGCCCTCCTCCTCACGATCACTCAATCCCACACCCTCACCCCAAATAAAAACCCCCATCCTCACACCCACATCCTCTCACCCAACACGCACCGGTCTCAACTACAAAATCCCCCTCCATCTCAGCACGTATCAGCAACCCAACTACTCCCTCGGTCTCTGCCCCCTACACCTCTCAACCACCCTCGTTCCCTCTTTACCTCACTCCCTCTTCATCAGGAGTCAGACTGTCAATCATTAGGACTCCCCAATCCTTGGAGCTCATTAGTGCGTGTCGCCTGGCGGCTACTAGTAGCATGTGTAGAGACCTGGTTCAATCCATAATGATCATAATTATTAATATTCTGTAGCTCAAGGTCCCCCTGGACAACCACAGCGTCCTACCTACCCTCCTCTCATGCCCCTACCTCATCCTCTCCACCCTCCTCCCTCCTCCACCACTGCCCCTCCTCATCACTCCACTTCTCATCCCTCTCCCTTCTTTCTTTCCCTCCCTCTACCTACTCTCTACCCGTCCGAAACCTCTCACTCCACCTCACATGTCCTCCTTCCTTCTCTCAATCTCTCCCTCTTCCATTTCGACACTATATTCCTTCCTCTGCCATTCTACCTTGATGCATTCGTAAACCTCAACTTCTTTTCTCTATGTCCCCTGCCTCCTCCTCTCCTCCTCCTCCTCTCCTCCTCTCCCTGGGTGAGGTGATTTCGTATGCCATCCTGCCATCCTGAAGCTGGAAAGTTCAACCATTCTTTATGAGGTGCACACAGCCCGCACCACAAACACACTCTCTTCTAATTGTATTCTGCCTTCCACCCCTCTCTCCTCCGCTCTCCACCTCCCTCTCACCCTCCACCTCTCCTGACCCCATGCCCATTTCCCCCCTTCTCCCCCTCTGTCTTCCTCCCCTCACCTCTACACCTTCTGAAACAGGGCTGAGAGAGAGGAAGGTAGAAAGAGAGAGGGAGAGGGAGAGGAAGAGAGAGAGGGCGAGGAAGAGAGAGAGAGGGAGAGGAAGAGAGAGACAGGGAGAGAGAGGGAGAGGAAGAGAGAGGGAGGGTAAGAGAGAGAGGGAGAGAGAGAGAGAGAGAGAGAGAGGAAGAGAGCGAGGGAGGGGAAGAGAGAGAGAGTGGAAGAGAGAGAGGGAGAGGATGAGAGAGAGGGAGAGGAAGAGAGAGACAGAGAGGGGAAGAGAGAGAGGGAGAGGAAGAGACAGAGAGGTAGAAAGAGGGAGAGAGAAAGAGGTTTGATTTGATTGAACAAAGTCAGTGTTTTAATTAGCATGCTGGCGTTCTGGCAGTGATGTGATCTGATGTAATGTACTCTCTGTCTCTGTCTCTGTAATGAAGCAGCTGACCTGCTGTGTCTTACCTGATACAGGTCTCCCCTCTGTCAAAGGTTCTCTCTCTCTGTCTCTCTCACACACACACACACACACTCACACACACACACATACATATACACACACACACTCACACACACACACTCACACACACACACACTCACACACATACATACATACACACACACACACTCACACACATACACACACACACACACACTTACACACTCATATAAACACATATATACACACACTCACAAACACTCACACACACACAAACACACATACACACACACACATACATACACACACACTCATACACACTCACACACTCATATATACACACACACACTCATATACACACACTCTCACACACACACACACACACACACACACACACTCATATACACACACACTCACACACTCATACACACACACACACACACACATACACACACATACACACATACACTCATAAACACACACACACACACACACACACAGTGGCAGCATCAGTATGATTCTCCCTTGTATTGCTATTCCAGCCTGGCTGTTCTAATGAGGGGCTGGGACCAGCTGGACAGTCTGTAAACCTCACACACACACGACACACACACACGACACACACACACAGCACACACACACACCTCACACACACACGTCACACACACACATCACACACACACAGCACACACACACACTCACCTCACACACACACGACACACACACACACACCTCACACACACACGACACACACACACACGACACACACACACGACACATACACGACACACACACACACCTCACACACCTCACACACACCTCACACACGCAACACACACACGACACACACACACCTCACACACACACCACACACACACACCTCACACACACATGTCACACACACACAACACACACACAACTGACACACAGACCTCACACACTTCAGACACCCACACACCTCACATACTCACACACCTTACACACAAGAATCACACACCTCATACACAGACCACTGACACACACACACACCTCACACACACACACCATACAGACCATAGACACACACACACACACCTCACGCACACACCTCACACACAAACATCACACACCTCACACACACACCTCACACACACACCTCACACACAAATATCACACACCTTACACACAGACCACAGACACACACACCTCAGATACACACATCAGACACACACACCTCACAAACAGACCACAGACACACAAATCAGACACACACACCTCACACACAGACCACAGATACACACTTCAGACACACACACCTCACACACACACCTCAGATACACACTTCAGACACACACACCTCACACACACACCTCAGATACACACTCACACACACACACCTCACACACACACCTCAGATACACACTCACACACACACACCTCACACACACACCTCAGATACACTCTCACACACACACACCTCACACACACACCTCAGATACACACTCACACACACACACACACCTCATTGCCTCTGCTCCCTGCACACACCCTAAATCCCTAATGTTCTTCCTGCACACATTAGTCCTCCCCTTGCCCTAACCTTCTGCTCTCTCCCCCCTCCTCCTTTCTCCCTCCCTCTCCCCAGCTTCTGCCTGTCTCTCTTCCTCTTGGGTCAGGCTCTGTATGTCTCTCTACCTCCCTAGCCCTCTCTCCCCCCTCTCTCTTCCCCTCTCTGTCTCCCCATATCCCTCTCTCCCCCCTCTCTTTCTCCTCTCTCTCTTCCCCTCTCTGTCTCCCCCTATACCTCTCCCCCCTCTATCTCCTGACTAATATCACTAGTTCTTACCTGTGGTTTCTCTAATCTTCTCTCCACTCACTTCATCCATCCTTCTCTCTGTGTGCGTGTGTGTACCAGTGTGTGTGTGTACCTGTGTGTGTGTACCTGTGCGTGTGTGTTTACCAGTGTGTGTGTGTGTGTCTGAGTGTGTGTGCACCTGTGAGTGTGTGCGTGTCTGTGTGTGTGTGTGTGTGTGTGTGTGCATGTCTGTGTGTGTGAGTGTGTGTGAGTGTGTGTGTCTGTGTGTGTGTGTCTGTGTGTGTGTTTGCGTGCGTGTCAGTGTGTGTGTGTGTGCGTGTCAGTGTGTGTGTGTGTGTGTGTGTGCATGTCTGTGTGTGTGAGTGTGTGTGAGTGTGTGTCTGTGTGTGTGTGTCTGTGTGTGTGTTTGCGTGCGTGTCAGTGTGTGTGTGTGCGTGTCAGTGTGTGTGTGTGTGTGTGTACCTGTGTGTGTGTGTCTAATGCATTTAGCTCCTCTGTGTGGTGACACTTCCGTTGCGCATGCTCTCGCACACATACACACAAAAATGACACAAGCTCTTTCTCACACACTCTCTTGCTCAAACACACACACACACACACACACATACAGATGTACATTCACAGACACACAACCACAAAGATGCACACACACACACAGATGTACATGCACACTGTTACACTAACGGTGCTGCAATGATATTACTTACACACCAACATTAGTTACACCAACATGATTAAATTGTTCACACAAAGGTTTACATCCTCATTTTAGCCGATCATCTTACAGAACTTCCAGTCGTAATCTTTTTACATATTGCTGACTGATGGATCAAAACGGGCAGAAAAACAGGTGATGCAAGAATCTGTGTGGCTACACACTGCATGAACACTATATGACAGTGTTCATACAGTGTTCATACAGTGTAATCCTGGAGGTGTGTATGAGTGTGCTTTTGTGAGTGTGTGCGTGTATGTGTGTGAGTGTGTGTGTGTGTATGTATGTGAGTGTGTGTGTATGTGTGTGAGTGTGCTTTTGTGAGTGTGTGCATGTGTGCGTGTATTTGTGAGTGTGTGTGTATGTGGTGTGTGTATATGGTGTGTGTGTGTGTGTGTGTGTGTGTGTGTGTGTGAGTGTGGACTGGCTTCTGCAGTGCTGTGTCATTAATACTCACTGATCTGGTCTCCACATTTAAATAACAATCCTGCAGTGAGGAGGGGCACTGGTGTGGACCCATGCTGCAACAACACCCTGCAGCTCACTAACTGTTCTAGAGAGTAGACAGAGCGGAAGCGAGAACCACAGGGGAGTTGCCGAGAGTGAGAGTAGAGTGAGAGACGAGAGAGAAAGGAGAAGGCGGACGGAGACAACGACCGAGAGAGAGAGAGAAAGAAGAGGCCGATGAGGGGAGAGGGAGAGGGAGAGGAAAAAAAAGAGAGGGAGAGAGGAAGGAGGGTGGACCACATTTAAATAACAATCCTGCAGTGAGGAGGGGCACTGGTGTGGACCCATGCTGCAACAACACCCTGCAGCTCAGGGTTCTAGAGAGAGAGAGAGAGAGAGTGAGAGTGAGAGTGAGAGTGAGAGAGAGAGAGAGAGAGAGAGAGAGAGAGAAAGAGAGAGGGAGAGGGGGAGAGGGAGAGGGAGAGGGAGAGGGAGAGAGGAAGAGGGGGAGAGGGAGAGGGAGAGAGAGGGAGGGTGGGAGGGAGGGAGAGATTTTTAGAGAGTAGGAGTATTCCTGCATGTAGCACTCGTGCAGAGAATCAGTAAAGGATATAGTCAGAGAGTCAAAAGTTAGAGAGTTCGAGATTTGGAGAGTTAGAGGGTTAGAGAGTAAGAGAGTAAGAGAGTTAAATGCTTAGAGGGTTAGAGAGTTAGAGGGTTAGGGTGTTAACGTGTTTGAGAGTTAGAATTAGAGCGGTTTACACATATGAACTGGTGTAGGAGTGGGAGAGGGAGGTGGGCGAGAGGTTAGAAGGGAATAAGAGGGAGGGGAAGGAAAGAGGGGGAAGAGAGGGGGGAAGGAGAGAGATGGAGACCGAGAGAAAGAGAGAGCAGGAAGGAGAGAGATGGAGACAGAGAGAAAGAGAGAGCAGGAGAGAGGGAGATACACTTAATACTTGAATTTAAACATCACCACAACAGTAATTTTCTCATGCTTACGCTTGCTCAAACAAACCCTATTCGATTGACATTTCCAGACACACCTAAAGAACTAAACAAAATCCTGAACTAAACAAATTGAAACTGAACATTCACCCCTCGGACAGAGCTGTGGGAAGAGAGAGAAGAGAGAGCAGGAGAGAGAGCAGGAGAGAGCAGGAGAGAGAGAGAGCAGGAGAGAGAGCAGGAGAGAGAGCAGGAGAGAGAGTGGGAGAGAGAGAGCAGGAGAGAGAGCAGGAGAGAGAGAGAGCAGGAGAGAGAGCAGGAGAGAGAGAGGGCAGGGGAGAAAGCAGGAGAGAGTAGTAAAGAGAGAGAGCGGGAGAGAGAGAGCAGGAGAGAGAGAGCAGGAGAGAGAGAGCAGGAGAGAGAGCAGGAGAGAGAGAGTAGTAGAGAGAGAGCAGGAGAGAGAGAGCAGGAGAGAGAGAGCAGGAGAGAGAGTAGTAGAGAGATAGAGCAGGAGAGAGAGCAGGAAAGAGAGAGCAGGAGCGAGAGAGCAGGAGAGAGAGAGTAGTAGAGAGAGAGCAGGAGAGAGAGCAGGAGAGAGAGCAGGAGAGAGAGCAGGAGGGTGTGGTAGCTGATTAGTCTGGCAGCAACTGTGTCAGACACTCGGCAGGGGGTTAGAGGCTGTGTGTGTGTGTGTGTGTGTGTGTGTGTGTGTGTGTGTGTGTGTGTGTCTGCATGTGTGTGTGTGTGTGTGTGTGTGGGTGTGTGTGTGTGGGTGTGAGTATTTGAGTCTATCAGTTAATGTGTGTAGTATCCAGTCCCTTGTCCTCTGCTAAGTGACTGGAGACAGTCAGTATCTGCAGGCTGTGCCACCACCCTACACTGCCCTAAGCTCACACCAACCCTGACACCAGAACGCTGTCTAACAGCCCCCGTCCCCCTGCCCTGCCCTGCTGAACACCCCCCATTACCCACACCCCCAAAACCACCCTGTTAGTGCCCCCAAGACCACAGCCATTCCGCTGAGGGGAGAGGGGGAGAGGGGGAGAGGGGGGACTAGTGAGAGACAGAGCGGTAAGGGAGGGTGGGGGTGAGGGAGGCTGGGGTGGACTCAGTTATGGGTGAGTGACCACAACGTCTGCCTCTAACTAGGTTGGTCATGCATACACACACTCTCTCTCTCTCACACACACACTCATACACACACACTCACACACACACTCACACATGCACACACACTCATGCACACACACACACTCATACACACACTCACACACACACTCACACATGCACACACACTCATGTACACACACACACACTCATACACACACTCATGCACACACTCATGCACACACTCACACACACACACATACATACAAACACTCTCTCTCTCTCTTTCTGCTCACATTAATGCATCTCCTGGTTCCTGGTCCTGTTCTGGTCCTGATTCTGATCCAGTTCTGTGTCCTGGGGAACTCCAGCTCTTAGCTGTGGAGTGATTGTCAGATCTCTCTCTCAGAGCCTCCCCTGAAGAGCTGCTGTGTGTTTAGCTTGTGGAACTTCAGTTCTGTCATCGTTAGTGTCGACAGACTGTTCATGATCCAGATCCACACAGCAACTCCAGTCAGTCTGGCCCGTGGCCTGGCTTTTCTCCACGAACAAATTAATCCTTATACGACTTTTACATTTGTCACTTATCTAAGATATATCTGGTGTAAGTCTCGTGTCATTTTCTCCTCATCTCCCATGAGCACGACTAATAAAATGTGAAGATGAAAGATAATTTTCTGACGAGCGAGCTTTATTAAGAACAGAATGACATCGGCGCGGCTTTAACGAGCCGCGGCGCGCGATGAAGGGGAGAGCTGCCGGTAAAGTAATGGGTGCGCGGAGTGACATCACGTACCGACCGCCCTGCCGCCTTTATTTCATTATTGCATTAGATTCCTCATTAGGGTGAAGGGAACCATCGTCGCTTTTGATAAAGCAAAGCGCTTCCAACAGCAGCAACACTTCCAAATGACTGTTGTACATCATGTTACTCTCTCCCTCTGGACGGGTGTGATGGTGAGATGTAATTGTCGTGTTGACCGCCTACCATCTGAGGAGCGGACACGGTGGACCGTGAACATGCGGACACCGGCGCCACCTAGCGGCTGAAAGAGATGAGGCGCATGGATCCAAATTGACTTCAAGAACGTGCAGTCGCTTCAGCGAGGGTTGTACCTCTTTTTCAAAATATAATATATGAATGTTTTCTTCGTCGATTCGTACTTCATCCAAAATGTATGTAACCAGCCATGTTAAATCGGTAGAGGAAGGAAGGCGACGCATTTGTTATTGATCGGTGTCTGTAAGTCAGTCACACTTTTCCTGCTGTACATGATTCTTAACTGATATGGAATTAGCGTCAAAATTAGAAGCCGTGAGAGCGGGAGCCACGGCGAGAATTAATGCGGGGCTTTAAGAAGACATTAGGGGCTTAATGGAGTGGGTGCAAAGATGTCAGTGTTGGACTGCATCTCTAGATTGTAGTGGGAAGTAGAATTTGACTTACTACGCCCCACGGAACGATGACGGCCTAGATGAGAGTCGTCATTTAACTAAACGTGAGTGGATTAAGTGAGCAGTCCTCTACTGTTTAGACCCAGTAGTGTACTAACTGTAAGAACCGAGTCTTAAACACATGCATTTACAAGCCTCACTGTAGCTAGCCTAGTCTACTGCACCGTAGGATTGAGGGGTAACGTGTAATAGATCCCTTCTAATTGGGTGCATGCTATTTCACCATAACGGCATGTATTTAGTGTGTGTACATGCATTCTGCGGTAGATTTAACGTTCCCTTCAAGAAAATAGTTAATTTTGCATTCAAATGAGCAGGCCTTTAAAGTCTCACCCATTCGCCGTGAGATTCACGCATTTCAACCATTTCTCACGATAATAAAGGGATAACATGTCCTGATATACTGTACAATTAAAGGATGAGGCGCAGACATGCTGAAATGATCGTTGTATTGATTTACATAGAGATTATATATAGCCAATCCGAAAAATCCCCGAACGCTTTTTTTACTGAACAAATTAATATCACGACAAGTTTCCGTCAAATGGGAGTCTTGTTAGAATGTCAAAGACCTTCTTGTCTCTCAGGTAAAGGTTTGAAAACTCATATAAGCGAAACAAATAGTGTCTAACAAATCATGTCTCCACAGTTGATCCATTTATGCCTCAGGGGTAATGCTTTAGAAGTCTATGACATTTAGGTAGGAGCAGGCTAAACTAAGTAACTTACTTTTGACAGCTTTTTAGGTTTTTAAAATCTCTCTGGAGTCAGTTTCTAGTGTTATATACTTGCAATGCTGCAAATCAACTGTTCAGGGGAAATCTAACTGAGCCTAAATCAATTTAGTCTGTGGTGTCTGAGCACTCGCGACTGTACTTCACAAGGGTCGAGGGCCAACACGCTGTTTAAAGTCATACAGCTAGACAAAGCACACGATTCTTTCGAAACATATTTGATGTGGTTTCTGTCAAGTTTTAATTTGTCGTTAGCCTTCCCCCCCTCCCATCAGTAGAGTACAGTGACATATCGGACAGTGAGAACGATGAATTGTGAACACACTTGCACACATGCTAGGAATGCGCTTATCGGCAGGTTAGCTTTGTTCCTCGGTGTTCCCTGGCTACTTACTCTCGTCTAAGCAGTCATCAAGCGGGGGGGAAGAATAACAGAGGATATTTCCTCATCGTAACATTTGTACTTGAGTGCTGCACAGCTGGAATGTAGATCCATGGGGAACTGATGCCGACACACCAGCAGAATCCTCTCAGTACAAACCGTTTGGTACGACGGGCCTGGTACCAGCTAACGCCAACCTACTGTGAGTCCATCACCAGGATTCCCTATCTCTAAAAAATAAAACGCTTCTGGGTTTTTTAGTCATGGTTTTGGCAAAATATTTCGATTTCTGAACGGGGGCAGTTTCGCAGTGGCTACACATGGCTTTAGTTACATAGTGAGATTCCAAGCCCACTAGATTGTGATGGGTGATCTCAACAAAGAGAGAACACAAGTGGATTTGAGGCAGCATTAATCTGCATCCTACTGCACAGTGTAGTGCAGAGATCATACCACTGCTAACACACACCTCTCACACTACACACATGCTGAAATGTGCACGCTCTCACATGCACGCACACACTCCCTTCTTATAACACACACACACATGCATGCGCAAATACACATGTGCACGTGCACACACACTGTTGTACACATGCACGCGCGCGCGCGCACACACACACACACTGTCGTACACATGCACTTACACACTCCCTCATTACACACACACTGTTGTACACATGCGCACACGTGCACACACACACACACACACTGTCGTACACATGCACGGACGCACACGTGCACACACACTGTGGTACGCATGCACGCACACTTCAATCCCTAATTCTCCTGAGAGCTGAGCTCTTCTTCCTGCGAGCTGAACCCTGAACTTAAGGGGGAGGAGAGAGGGGCGACCAAGCTTGACTGGCTGGATGTAAATAAGGCCTTGTTAGACAAGTGTATCTGCGATCCTCAGTCTGGTGATGGACTGGTATGGGATGTCACCACTGCCCTGCTTCCACCCACCCCCCTCCCCCCCTGCTGCCTCCCCTCTCCCCCTGCCCCAGGACAGACAGGGCCCTCAGGCCTACTGTGCAGCAGTCTCTGTGTTGGCTTGCTTGTGGTGAATAATGAGTCCATGCCCTGCACTCAGGCACTCCTAAGTTTCCCTTCCATCCTTGTAAGTGTGCAGTCCTTCCTCAGCTCTGTGCTCCTGGGTGTTGGAGGTCATCATCATCCACAGCCTCCTCCCCTCCCTCCCCCCCTCCCCCGAGGTTAGTCACACAGTGCTGCGAGGTGTGCCGTTGAGAGCCACCGCCTTGGAGCAGGGCGTGGCACAGGGCGTGGCGCAGGGCGTGGCTCCAGGAGTGGCAAGGCGGGGGGAGGCCACGCCCACCTCAAACACTTCGTGGATCGCCTTCCGGAAACAGTGGAAGTTGTAGTCTATCAGACCTACAGGAACAAAACAAAGATGTGATATTACAGTCAGTACATGGATGCTGTTTATAACTAGTTTATACTCTATGTGTATCGTTTCTACTTTATATAGTGTGTATTGTCAGTAGCAAGATCCCTTTTTATCTTTGCGCTATCAGCGCTGAGCCTCGCGATCACGTACCTGTATTACTGTTTATATGTGACTCTAAAGTAGTATATTCTGTGTTCGACTGTGTCTGAGCCTTGACCTCGATCAAGACGAGCTGTGTGTGTGTGTGATGTTGTTGCCCTCCGTCTCTCAGCAACATCTACTCAGGCAGGTGTTGTTGTGTGGTCTGATCTCATAGGACTCATTCAGACAGGTGTGTGCTGTTGTGCGTGTCTGACATCTGGACCTCTTATAACAGGTATGTGGTGTGATGGGCGCCTGTGTCTGTCACAGTGTGGTTATAGTGTGTCTGACCTTTGACCTTCAGACAGGTGTGTGTGTGTTTGTTTTGTGTGTGTGTGTCAGACAGCGTGTGTGTGTGTGTCTGAACTTCTGACTCAGACAGGTTGTGTGTGTGCGTGTCTGGACCTTTGACCTTCAGACAGGTGTGTGTGTGTGTCTGAACTAAAGCTGACCTTGTCAGCGGTTGTGTGGTGTGTGCGTGTTGGACCTTTGACCTTCAGACAGGTGTGTGCGCGTGTGTGTGTAGCTGTGTGTGTCAGGTAGTGTGTGCTCCAGGCACGACTGCTAACAGCTTGTGTGTCAGGTAGTGTGTGTGTGTGTGTGTGACCTTTGACCTTCAGACAGGTTGGTGAGTGTGTCTGACCTTTGACCTTCAGACAGGTGTTTGTGTGTTGTCTGACATTTGACCTTCAGACAGGTGTGTGTGTGTGTTCTAACTCTGACTTTGCAGGTGTGTGTTGTGCGTCTGACTGTGCGTGTGTGACTTTCGACTCACGTGTGTGTGCGCCGCATGTTGTACTGAGACTCGATACCTGATTAGCAATATTTTTACATTTGCATCGGATTATTGTTTTATTGGTTCCTTGTGAAAGAAAAATTATATGAGTCCACTTTTTATGACCTACAAAACGCAGCACCACACCCTCGATTTTGACGTTAGTTATGTAAAAAAATACTAGCATTAACGTTCCAAACCACCTATCAGCCGGCGACGTATGCCCCGCGTAGGGGGCGCAACGCACAAAAAACAGGAGCAACTTCCGCGTTCTTCGCATAGCAACAAGCGTGTCGGACGTTCTTCTGTATATATAACGAGACAAGCGGCTTCGGAATAAGTATGATATGTATCAAACTGACAATACGGAGCCGATCCAGAAGGGATTGATTTACAAATTAAGTCGTCTACTGTTAGTGCTGAAACACTAAAAAAGCAGTGCCATGGGCTTGTTGAAATTTCTTTCTTTTTTAAATGTTTTTTTTTTTTTTAATTTTATTAATTCATTTGTTTTTTTCAATATCAAACTTATTGTTTCCACTATTGTCAGGTTTGAATTAACTGTAGTCCTCAGGAACATCATCCCCAAGTCATCATCAGGCCAATCTTAGTACAAACCGCAACGGCCGCTCAGGTACTACCATCAATGCCCGGTATTCAGGGTCCCTCCCTCCCGTCCAATCAGGCCCTGGCGACAGTCGACACGTTATGTGTACTTGAACTACTAACTTGGATCCAGAAATGGGGTTTCGGCAATGCCCTTCAGACGTCCTCTATGCCACTTTATTATCGTACGCATTTCTTTTATTTAACTCCGCGAATCTAACTAACTCTTACTATGCCTCATCCGAGATTATGCCGAGAGGTCCCTATGGGTCCGACCAGGGAACTAGCAGGGCAATAAGGCTTTAATCATCAGGCAGTCTCAACACCACATGATAGGACGGTTGGAAGACAGCCGGCCGTCTAGGATTGCTGTTGTTTTATGTTTCACCAACTCGCATTTAGCAAGAGTACCAATTAGCTTCCCTTATTTCACAGTTTCGCTTCAACTCTACTCCATTCATCCCTGCCTATCCTACCTCAAGGCATAAAGAATAATGACATGATAGCTATCTGCTAACATGCCACTGTGAAGACGCTCCACCTAGTCAATGGCCTTCCATGCAACTACTTTACCTCTTTCCGCAAAGTCTCCATTTTAGGATACTAAGCCTACTGACGAGTAAAATGCAGGAGATCAATCGATAAAAACACGTTCGTCTCTGCTTACACCCATCTAACACAGCTATCCTGTCACTAGGCAATCCATATACCATTGCGAAAAACACCAATGGTGTAAATACCCCACTAGATTTGAACGCAGGCGTGCACGTGAATCTTGCAACTACGCCATAATGCACTTCTTATCAGTTGTCGGACCAACTATGCAATTAATGAAAGTAAAGCACGTGCATGCTAGCTTTTTCTGCTTGAAGCGTCTTGCGCCCATTCCGGCCTCTAATATAGCTCTACTTCGTGGATAAATATCTAATGATAGAACACACACTTATTCCTGAATCATCCCACCGAGCTAAAATAGCTGATTCTTTTCTCATGGTTTTCACACCGTAAGCATTGGGCCCACGTTTACTTCCTGACCCCACTGAATTAGTTTGCTCGTTAGCTGCTTACGCTTGTCGAACTTACAGTCCATCAGCAGGACCCCAGAAACACAGCAGCCTGGCTGCCCTAAGATCCCTTGAGGCAAACACCCAAGGGTGTAAATTCCTCACCACTCATGTTACGGACTCCGAGCGCCCCGCTCACAAGACCAGCCGCAACCTGAATCACCCGCCCGCTTGGCTATAACTTACTCATGACCATTTACGACTCGCCGTATCGCCATTGGACTGGGTAATCACAGCCAGACTCTCGTATAGTCTTTAGATATTCTGAGTAAGGCTCATAATACAGGATGTATGGCGTCACAGAGTGGCAGCTAATCCCATAATGGACGACCAATATCAGCACACGTGTTGACGTGCTCAAAATGATTTAGCACCGGCAACTATATTGTAGCACTTGCGAAGCCCCCGTAACGCCCTGTAGTCTCGTCCCACGTGTCTTACACCGGTGCAGTCACTTTACCAAAATCAAGCGACAGCATCGTTCTATGTAGGCGGAACGAGCCAACAAATACGATTGCCTAGCTCTTTGAATAACTCGTCTCACTACCGTTAAATAACCCAAATGTTACCTATATGATATACAAAAAATGTCAGAATCCTTTCGTGGTCGTAGCGCACTGACGAGATACCACCCATCCGTATTTGTCTGAAAACCCAGGCTAACGCTGACTACACTGCAACGCTCAAAGCGGGTACCCTACAACGACTGTGTCCGGTCGTCGCCCGGCCGACCCAGTGTCAGAACAGCCCTTCTGAGACCACGTTTGAATACTACTGATGATAATTACCCCTCTTCGCGGTGGTACAGTTGGTTGGTACTGAACCTTACCGACCTATTGTCCGGTCAGCACCCATACCCTTGCCTGTTGTACATGTCCGGACCCCACGCACTCCCTATAGCAGGACCCTGTGTCATTCCTAGGACAATAATCTTTTAATGAGTGTGTGCAGCGCTCGAAATACGTCTGTCCAATAATACGACTTACACAGCAGCCACATAGTGATCCTCTGCTAACATCTAAGACACCCATGTGACCGATGTCCTATTCGTCCGCTCAGTACGAAGAGGATACTTGCCATAGCTAAATTGATCCGCATGGATCTCCTCCGCACCCTGTTTGCTCCCTCAGGTATTCGCTAACACTGGTATCGCGAGGTGACTCCTAGATACTCCAGACCTTGGCATACACTGTAAAATCGCACGATGTGCGTGCCCATTCTCACCCAGAAAGGACCAACTATGTTCAAAAGAACCCCAGATGCCTGCGTGACATACACTGATGCAGGACCCAGACCTTGCTACACTGACGCAGGACCCAGACTCAGACCTTGCTACACTGACACAGGACCCAGACCTTGCTACACTGACGCAGGACCCAGACCTTGCTACACTGACGCAGGACCCAGACCTTGCTACACTGATGCAGGACCCAGACCTTGCTACACTGATGCAGGACCCAGACCTTGCTACACTGATGCAGGACCCAGACCTTGCTACACTGACGCAGGACCCAGACCCAGACCTTGCTACACGGACACACCCAGGTACGTACAGATATGAAGATGTTCAGCAGGTTCTCCAGGGTGGGAAGCTGGGGTATGAGTTTCTGGACCACCTTGCTGAAAGCCTCAAAGATGGAGTGGTCGTATATGCTGGTCAGGTAGAAACTGGAGAGGAAAGAGGAGAAGACAAGGAAAAGTGAGGCATGTATGTTTCCCTTCTGCCATTAACACCTCACTTCCTGTCTACCATAAAACACTCTCATGTTAGTAGAGCTTATCTCCTGGGAGGTTGAACAGAGCGGTTTGAAGTGAGAACTACTTCCTGTAGGAGGGACAAGCTGGAGGAACTACTTCCTGTGGGAGGGACAAGCTGGAGGAACTACTTCCTGTAGGAGGGACAAGCAGGCTTACCTCAACTACTACGGAACTACTCACGCCCATATTGAGTTTACCGGGCCAGCGAGTATGTACCAGTTAGACTTATACTCCAGAGTATGCAAACCCCACAACAACCCCATTCCGCTCTACACAACACACACTCACTATACATGCACACGAAAACACACCACCCACTCCCTTCTTCTCCGGAGTATGCGTTATGTGCTGTTGTCTCTACTACAGTCGCTGCAGAGTCTGCTAGAGGCGCACCTCAGCCCAATGTTTCAAGAATGTCCCTGCCTACAAGAGGGCTTGCACGCTCAGCCTGTACCCTTACACACAGCAAACCATCCCTTCAGCCTCACCCTGGTTACAGAGCAACTTCCTTCAGCCTCACCCTGGTTACAGAGCAACTTCCTTCAACCTCACCCTGATTACAGAGCAACATCATTCAACCTCACCCTGGTTACAGAGCAACATCCTTCAGCCTCACCCTGGTTACAAAGCAACTTCCTTCAGCCTCACCCTGGTTACAGTGGAGCAACATCCTTCAGCCCTCACCTGATTACAGTAGCCACACATCCTTCAGCCTACCTAGGTTAACAGACGCGACATCCTTCAGCCCTCACCCCTGGTAGCAGCAGCCAAAAAAAATCTTTTTTTCATTTTTTTTCTAATATGGCCTCACCCTGATCAGAGCAGTACTTCCTCAGCCTCACCCTGATTACAGAGCAACTTTCTTCAGCCTCACACTGATTACAGAGCAACATCCTTCAGTCTCACCCTGATTACAGAGCAACTTTCTTCAGCCTCACCCTGATTACAGAGCAACTTCCTTCAGCCTCACACTGATTACAGAGCAACATCCTTCAGTCTCACCCTGATTACAGAGCAACATCATTCAACCTCACCCTGGTTACAGAGCAACATCATTCAACCTCACCCTGGTTACAGAGCAACATCCTTCAGCCTCACCCTGATTACAGAGCAACATCCTTCAGCCTCACACTGATTACAGAGCAACATCCTTCAGCCTCACCCTGGTTACAGAGCAACTTCCTTCAACCTCACCCTGATTACAGAGCAACATCATTCAACCTCACCCTGGTTACAGAGCAACATCATTCAACCTCACCCTGGTTACAGAGCAACATCATTCAACCTCACCCTGGTTACAGAGCAACTTCCTTCAGCCTCACCCTGATTATAGAGCAACTTCCTCCAGGTCACTCCTGGGAGACTGACAGGCTGCAACCTGGTCTTTAAACAGGCCACACTGACACACCATGTGAATAAGGCATTAAGCTCATATTAGATCTGGCTCAACAGAGCCAGTCCTGACCCGCCCCTGTCCCTGTCCCTGCCCTGCCCCTGTCCCTGTCCCTGTCCCTGTCCCTGTCCCTGTCCCTGTCCCTGTCCTGCCCTGCCCTGCCCTGCCCCTGGCCCGGGCCCTGCCCCCACCCCTGCCCTGCCCTGCCCTGCCCTGCCCCTGTCCCTGCCCTGTCCAGCCCTGCCCCTGCCATGTCCTGCCTTGCCCCTGCCCCTGTCCCTGTCCAGCCCCTGCCCCTGCTCCTGCAGCTGGTTTAGAGATGCGTGTGTTTCTGTGTGTACCTGAGGTGTGTGTGTTTCTGTGTGTACCTGAGGTGTGTGTGTTTCTGTGTGTACCTGAGGTGTGTGTGTTTCTGTGTGTACCTGAGGTGTGTGTGTTTCTGAGTGTACCTGAGGTGTGTGTGTTTCTGTGTGTACCTGAGGTGTGTGTTTCTGTGTGTACCTGAGGTGAAGTTTCTCCAGGGCAGCATCTGCCAGGTCATCATTGGCTCTCTGGTGGATGTCTCTCTGAGTCTCTATCTTGTGGTCGTCAGAGAGACCGTCCACCTTATGGATGAACACCTCAAAGTTGATGTCAGGATTGACTCTGTAGGCCCGTGACACAGTGAGGTGGAGTCTGCACAGAGCCTCCACATAGTCATCCTGGTGGAGGACAAAGGAGCGCACGCACACACACACACACACACACACACACAAGCGTACACACACACACACACACACACACAAGCACACAACCACACACACACATACAAGCGTACACACACACACATACAAGCGTACACACACACACACACACACAACAGAAGGTTCAAACCTACTTTTCAGATTAGTCTAAAGCTACCAAACGTTACAACACCAACACTCCGTATTGAGAAAGCCTGGATGGAATCAACCATTTATTTCAACCTGTTGTCGTGCCAACAGACAGCAGCCCTGAGCTGGAACAGTGTGTCTGGATGTCAACAGCCAACCTGACAGATGTTTCAAGTTTTAAAGAGGGACAGATGCAGCCCTAGAAGTATGAGATAACCATCCTCATGAAAACAGTCTGGAACGACTATCACAACTGTGATCATTATCAGATTTGATGTACAAGTGTCATTATTATCAGATTAGATGTGCAAACGCGATCCCGATAAGATTAGATGCACATACGTGATAAAGCCTGACCGATATATCGGTGGGCTGATATTACCAATATCACCGGCCGATATTAGGCATTTTCCAAATGATTGGCATTGGCATTCATAATGGCCGATAAATTAATATTGAATAAAAATAAAATAAAAATTAACAGACGAAAGTCCCTACAAACATGTTAGGAGTGTTGGTGTTGTATAGTCCCTGTTGGCAACACTGTGTTTAGGACGCCCCAAACCCTACAACCATCTGATCCAGCCGGAGATAGGGACAGTAATCAGTGATAATACGTGATAGCTAGTAGATGGGGATGGGTACAGCTCAGTGGTAGAACATGGGGATGGGTACAGCTCAGTAGTAGAACATGGGGATGGGTACAGCTCAGTTGTAGAACAAGGGGATGGGTACAGCTCAGTGGTAGGACATGAAGATGTCCTTTTTCTACGATGTAGAAAAAAGATATAAGATATAAGAGTGTGCTTTCCAAACACTACTGTATATGTTTCCCCATCAGCGATCACATTAAGCTGGGATGTAAGGAGTCTAAACGACTGGTGTGCTTGTTTCACCTGAGCATCGATGACAAAGATCAGAGCCCCAGTTCCTCTGAAGATCATCTCGTAGTCGAAGGTGGGATCAAAGAAGTCCACCTGACCAGGGAAGTCCCAGATCTGGAAGTTGACGAAGGAGCTACTGGAGATGTCGTCCTTGTAGATCTTATTAGTACTCTCTAGGAACAAAGTCTCATTGGGCGACATCTTGTGGAACACCACCTGTGACAGACAGGGCAGAGTAAGAAGCTCAGAGAGGTCTACATAAGAGGGTCTAGGTCTGAGGGTCTACATCAGAGGGTCTAGTTCAGAGAGGTCTACATCAGAGGGTCTAGCTCAGAGAGGTCTACATCAGAGGGTCTAGCTCAGAGAGGTCTACATAAAAGAGTCTAGGTCTGAGGGTCTACATCAGAGGGTCTAGCTCAGAGAGGTCTACATTAGAGGGTCTAGATCAGAGGGTCTAGGTCAGAGAGGTCTACATCAGAGGGTCTAGCTCAGAGAGGTCTACATTAGAGGGTCTAGCTCAGAGGTCTACATCAGAGGGTTTAGCTCAGAGAGGTCTACATCAGAGGGTCTAGTTCAGAGAGGTCTACATTAGAGGGTCTAGCTCAGAGAGGTCTACATCAGGGGGTCTAGCTCAGAGAGGTCTACATTAGAGGGTCTAGATCAGAAGGTCTAGGTCAGAGAGGTCTACATTAGAGGGTCTAGCTCAGAGAGGTCTACATCAGAGGGTCTAGCTCAGAGAGGTCTACATCAGAGGGTCTAGGTCAGAGAGGTCTACATCAGAGGGTCTTGGTCAGAGAGGTCTACATCAGAGGGTCTAGGGGTCTAGGTCATAGAGGTCTACATCAGAGGGTCTAGCTCAGAGAGGTCTATATCAGAGGGTCCAGGTCAGAGAGATCTACATCAGAGGGTCTAGCTCAGAGAGGTCTACATTAGAGGGTCTAGTTCAGAGGGGTCTACATCAGAGGGTCTAGCTCAGAGAAGTCTACATTAGAGGGTCTAGTTCAGAGAGGTCTACATCAGAGGGTCTAGGTCAGAGAGGTCTACATCAGAGAGTCTAGGACAGAGAGGTCTACATCAGAGGGTCTAGCTCAGGGAGGTCTACATCAGAGGGTCTAGCTCAGGGAGGTCTATATCAGAGGGTCTAGCTCAGAGGTCTACATCAGAGGGTCTAGCTCAGACAGGTCTATATCAGAGGGTCTAGGTCATAGAGGTCTACATCAGAGGGTCTAGGTCAGAGAGGTCTACATCAGAGGGTCTAGGTCAGAGAGGTCTACATCAGAGGGGCTTCATTAGGGAGGATCACTGAGGGATCAGTGGTAGAGTATTTGACAGTAGATCAAGGTGGCAGGTTCAGATCCACCTGTACAGTGGTCACATGACTACAGTATCACCTGTACAGTGGTCACATGATCACAGTATCACCTGTAGTCTGGTGACATTACTATAATATCACCTGTACAGTGGTCACATGACTATAATATCACCTGTAGCGTGGTCACATGACTACAGTGTCACCTGTAGCGTAGTCACATGAGCAGAGGCATGGCGTAAGAAGTGATCAGCAGAGGGAGAGTGGGGTGTGTCCAGAGACGTCCCAGAGGAATGGGACACCCAGGAACCCTTCTGCACATGCTCTGTATGTTTACACCCAGGAACCCTTCTGCACATGCTCTGTGTGTTTACACCCAGGAACCCTTCTGCACATGCTCTGTGTGTTTACACCCAGGAACCCTTCTGCACATGCTCTGTGTGTTTACATGCACTTCCTGTCCAGTCCTAAGCTGTTTGTCTCTGTAGCAACACTGCTGCGTTTTATTTTCCCATTAAGCATAAATAATTAATTCTCTAACAAAAATAAAAACATCTGCTCTAACTGGGAATGATTTATTTACAGTGTATATGCAGAAGCGATGCCTTTTAGCGTTATTAAAATAACGCAACAACTGCGCACACTCACATCATGATATTAAATACTGATAAATACTGATGTGATGAGTTTGGTAAGGAGATAAGCGTAGCTATCATTACAATTGATCCATGATGTGAAAGCAATGACTTGCAAAATAAAACCCCGTGGGCCATGTTTATGCTCTGGTGAAGGAGTCAACGTGAGCGATGGGGTCAACATCTTTCTGAAAACCAGGCAGCATTCCCGGTGACGCGAGAATGTCTGGCGTCAGCGGAATGTGGCAACTATATGGTGGGATGTTCAAACTGTCACCTGAGACAGCTGTGTTCATTAGGCTGGCTGGCTATGTGCTGGTCCAAACTCGCAAAGTATTCGTACAGTTTGTATAGTTTGTATTTTTTTAGTATATGTATAGGAAAAACGGTCATATTTACGTGATTGTTGTATGCCTGTACTTATGTAGCACCGTGGCTCTGTGAGGCACGACATTTCGTTCCCCTGTATGCCCCCGCATGTAGCGGAATGACAATAAAGCACAACTTGAACTTGACTAACATAACGGAAGAGCAAGGAAAGTGATAGAGGAGTCGCAGTGTTAGTTACTACAGCTAGTCGCCAGCATGACTGTCAGTCCAGCGTCCAGATGTGACTCCATGCAGCTAGTCCACCGTTTCTGGAACTGATAACCAGATGCAGGCGGGTCAGCTGACGGTGGCTAGCGAGCGTTTTGCCCGAGTACTGAGTTGATGGTATTATAAGGTCCTAATAAAGGATAGTTTAAACGAATGTTCTTGGTTTCAACTAAACGGCTTCTGTAGTTAACTATCCATTACAGGCATCGTAGCTGCTACTGCAGTATTACTAGGCTCCGTTCAGATATCTGATATGATTTGCGCCTGACAGTATTATCAGTGTTACCTTCTGAATAGATGATTTTCCGCTTCTTCGTAAACCCATGAGCAGAATTCTGGGTTTACTGTCGGAGGGTGCCGGACTATCTTCGATGTCGGCCTCCTCTTCTCCATATCCAAAATCTTTGGGAAACGAGTCAGCCACACCGTAACTGTCAGGCAGCGGTTCCACCTCGTACTGACTCGACATTTTGACCCTGCTATGGTCCCCTTACCCCCCCACCCTAAAGAGTTTGTCCAGCCGTGATTATATCAGTAGATCGCTCGATACGGCAGTTTCAGCATGGAAATCCGGTTAGCATGCAGGAATAAACCCAGTTAGTTCTAGACACGGATGGTACAGCATTTCCTTGGCGGAATCCCCAGTGTTTCCCTTTCGGCGAGAAACTTGCTCTTGGACCCGCCCTCGTTTCTAATTGGCTGTTGTGTGAGCGGAGCGGTTAATCATTTGTCAATAAGGACGTCACTCTACAGAACACTGGGTTGATCGTTCCAAGTCAGATGTTTCACTGTCACATGACTAAATGGACTCTCCACCAACGAAGTGTTACATGAGCTTTTCAACCCCAAATACTTTTAGTTTGTTCTTATTTAGTGAATCCAGTTTCTTTGAACTTCAGTTGTTACGCGTATAGGTTCAATGTTTAAAATTAGACCGATGTTAGGATGCAGGCAAGACAAATAGTCGATTTCAATACCGTTCAAATGTAGTATAGCACATATATGTTATGCCAAACTATAACCACACGAGGGCGCTACATATATGACAAGACTTCGGAACACAGTCAGTGCGCACGCTCCTACAATGAGTCCACTGAATAGAGAAGTAATCTAAACACGTGACGTTAGTTTATACACAACTTTGATTCGTAATGACACAACACAGAGTAAGTATCTAGCTAATGAATGTCTCCTAAATAGGTTGTATCTCATGTGCATATCGTTATTTTGTAATGTCATTTTTATTCGTAATTATCCACACAACCCGTCATCTTAATTAGCGTTCCCAAAAATTACCTGCCACAAAATTTGATTAACTAGTCTAGTTTAAAAGAAAATTGGTTTATTAAGATTTGCTAATGCTTACTAAAGCTACAGCGCCACATGCATTGCAAGAACTGTGTGTGTGTGTGTGTGTGTGTGTGTGTGTATGTGTGTGTGTGTGCGCGTGTGCGTGTGTATATGTGTGTGTGTGTGTGTGTGTATGTATGCGTGTGTGTATCTATTTGTGTGAGTGTATATGTGTGTGTGTATATGTGTGTGTGTCTGTTCCTGCTTGGACTGTTACTGATTAAATCTTAATGTTGTTGTTATTCTAGTTCTGGTGACGTTGTATGAAACAACAGACAAGCCCAGCGACACCCTGGAGTATCCTTAAGTAAAAAACCTTTCAAAAAAACACTGCTACTTATTATGTTAAAGCACGTACATTGTAGGGGGGGGGGGGGCCGCCGCCCATGTTCCCCCCCCCCCATGTTAGGCCCCGCCACCCGTCCCGCCCCCATGTTAGGCCCATGACAGGATGCCGTGCATGGAAGAGCTCAGGCTTGTCATGGTGGCATGCCTTAACCACCCAGCTTCCAGAAGCATCATCTGGGCATGTGTGAACCAAACCCAGTGGACACAGGGACCCTGCGGCAGCTCAGACGCCAGGGAGCTGCTTGACCAGGAGAACCAGCAGCTGAAGAGAACCAGCAGCTGCCACTACAGTAACAAGCATAATAACAACAATCATTACAGCAATCATACCAATACAACAACTATAATAATAACCATTACAGAAACACCCATAATACTCATCATCATCATTACAATAATAGTAATAGCCATTACAATAACCATAAGAATAATAACCATGAAGTTGTGTTCATTAGCAGTGCTATATAGAGGCTTTGAACCTGTGACTTCACATGCTCCTCCACAGAGCTGCACATGTTCCTCCACAGAGCAGCACATGTTCCTCCACAGAGCAGCACATGCTCCTCCACAGAGCTGCACATGCTCCTCCACAGAGCTGCACATGTTCCTCTACAGAAGTGCACATGCTCCTCCACAGAGCAGCACATGCTCCTAGACAGAGCTGCACATGCTCCTCCACAGAGCAGCACATGCTCCTAGACAGAGCTGCACATGTTCCTCCACAGAGCAGCACATGTTCCTCCACAGAGCAGCACATGCTCCTAGACAGAGCTGCACATGTTCCTCCACAGAGCTACACATGCTCCTCCCCAGAGCAGCACATGTTCCTCCACAGAGTAGCACATGCTCCTAGACAGAGCAGCACATGCTCCTTCACAGAGCTACACATGCTCCTACACAGAGCTGCACATGCTCCTAGACAGAGCAGCACATGCTCCTTCACAGAGCTGCACATGCTCCCCTACAGAGCTACACATGCTCCTCCACAGAGCAGCACATGTTCCTCCACAGAGCAGCACATGCTCCTAGACAGAGCAGCACATGTTCCTCTACAGAGCTGCACATGCTCCTCTACAGAGCTGCACATGTTCCTCTACAGAGCAGCACATGCTCCTAGACAGAGCAGCACATGCTCCTCTACAGAGCTGCACATGCTCCCCCACAGAGCAGCACATGCTCCTAGACAGAGCAGCACATGCTCCTCTATAGAGCAGCACATGCCCTCAGCATGAAGCTGAACAGTCACATGCTGCATGATGTCATCTAATGGAAAGGCCTAGAGCTTAGTGTCTAGAGCATTTAATTCCATGAAGTCACAGGTTCAAATCCGTTCACACACTCGTGTTCTCTCTGTAAAATTTGGATTTGTTTCTTAAGATGTAAATTATTTTGTATATTTCTATATTCAAATACAGTATCTTTGCACTGTCATTTGTGTTGTTGAACTGTACATTCTCCAGTGTTTGTCCTCCAGTGTGTGTCCTCCAGTGTGTTTGTCCTCCAGTGTGTGTTTGTCCTACAGTGTGTTTGTCCTCCAGTGTGCTTGTCCTCCAGTGTGTGTTTGTCCTCCAGTGTGCTTGTCCTCCAGTGTGCTTGTCCTCCAGTGTGTTTGTCCTCCAGAGTGTTTGTCCTCCAGTGTGTGTGTCCTCCAGTGTGTGTGTCCTCCAGTGTGTGTTTGTCCTCCAGTGTGTGTGTCCTCCAGTGTGTGTGTCCTCCAGTGTGCTTGTCCTCCAGTGTGTGTGTCCTCCAGTGTGTGTTTGTCCTCCAGTGTGTTTGTCCTCCAGTGTGCTTGTCCTCCAGTGTGTGTTTGTCCTCCAGTGTGTGTTTGTCCTCCAGTGTGCTTGTCCTCCAGTGTGTGTTTGTCCCCCAGTGTGTGTTTGTCCTACAGTGTGTGTGTGTCCTCCAGTGTGTTTGTCCTCCAGTGTGTTTGTCCTCCAGTGTGTGTTTGTCCTCCAGTGTGTGTTTGTCCTACAGTGTGTGTTTGTCCCACAGTGTGTGTGTGTCCCAGTGTGTGTGTCCTCCATTGTGTTTGTCCTCCAGTGTGTGTTTGTCCTCCAGTGTGTGTGTGTCCTCCAGTGTGTTTGTCCTCCAGTGTGTTTGTCCTCCAGTGTGTGTTTGTCCTCCAGTGTGTGTTTGTCCTCCAGAGTGTTTGTCCCCCAGTGTGTGTGTCCTCCAGTGTGTGTTTGTCTGACAGTGTGTGTGTCCTCCAGTGTGTTTGTCCTCCAGTGTGTGTTTGTCCTCCAGTGTGTTTGTCCTCCATTGTGTGTGTCCTCCATTGTGTGTGTCCCCCAGTGTGTGTTTGTCATCCAGTGTGTTTTTCCTCCAGTGTGTTTGTCCTCCAGTGTGTGTTTGTCCTCCAGTGTGTGTGTGTGTGTCCCAGTGTGTGTTTGTCCTCCAGTGTGTGTGTGTGTCCCAGTGTATGTGTCCTCCAGTGTGCTTGTCCTCCAGTGTATTTGTCCTCCAGTGTATTTGTCCTCCAGTGTGTTTGTCCTCCAGTGTGTGTTTGTCCACCAGTGTGTGTTTGTCCTCCAGTGTCTGTGTCCCCCAGTGTGTGTGTCCTCCAGTGTGCTTGTCCTCCAGTGTATTTGTCCTCCAGTGTATTTGTCCTACAGTGTGTGTGTCCTCCAGTGTGTTTGTCCTCCAGTGTGTTTGTCCTCCAGTGTGTGTGTCCTCCAGTGTGTGTGTGTCCTCCAGTATGTTTGTTCTCCAGTGTGTGTGTGTCCTCCATTGTGTTTGTCCTCCAGTGTGTGCGTGTCCTCCAGTGTGTGTTTGTCCTCCAGTGTGTGTGTCCTCCAGTGTGTGTTTGTCCTCCAGTGTGTGTGTGTGTCCCAGTGTGTGTGTCCTCCAGTGTGCTTGTCCTCCAGTGTATTTGTCCTCCAGTGTATTTGTCCTCCAGTGTGTGTTTGTCCTCTAGTGTGTGTTTGTCCCCCAGTGTGTGTTTGTCCTCCGGTGTGTTTGTCCCCCAGTATGTGTGTCCTCCAGTGTGCTTGTCCTCCAGTGTGTTTGTCCTCCAGTGTATTTGTCCTACAGTGTATTTGTCCTCCAGTGTGTTTGTCCTCCAGTGTGTGTGTCCTCCAGTGTGTGTGTGTCCTCCAGTGTGTTTGTCCCCCAGTGTGTGTGTGTCCTCCATTGTGTTTGTCCTCCAGTGGCTGCGTGTCCTCCAGTGTGTGTTTGTCCTCCAGTGTCTGTGTCCTCCAGTGTGTGTGTCCTCCAGTGTGTGTTTGTCCTCCAGTGTGTGTGTCCCCTCCAGTGTGTTTGTCCTCCAGTGTGTGTGTCCTCCAGTGTGTGTGTCCTCCAGTGTGTATTTGTCCTTCAGTGTGTTTGTCCCCCAGTGTGTGTTTGTCCTCCAGTGTGTGTGTGTCCTCCAGTGTGTGTGTGTCCTCCATTGTGTTTGTCCTCCAGTGTGTGTGTGTCCTCCAGTGTGTGTGTCCCCCAGTGTGTGTGTGTCCTCCAGTGTGTGTTTGTCCTCCAGTGTGTGTGTCCTCCAGTGTGTGTGTGTCCTCCAGTGTGTGTGTCCTCCAGTGTTTGTGTCCTCCAGTGTGTGTGTGTCCTCCAGTGTGTGTGTGTCCTCCAGTTTGTGTGTCCTACAGTGTGTGTTTGTCCCCCAGTGTGTGTTTGTCCTCCAGTGTGTGTTTGTCCTCCAGTGTGTGTGTCCTCCAGTGTGTGTGTGTCCTCTAGTGTGTGTGTCCTCCAGTGTGTGTGTCCTCCAGTGTGTGTTTGTCCTCCAGTGTATTTGTACTACAGTGTGTGTTTGTCCCCCAGTGTGTGTTTGTCCTCCAGTGTGTGTGTCCTCCAGTGTGTGTGTGTCCTCCATTGTGTTTGTCCTCCAGTGTGTGTGTGTCCTCCAGTGTGTGTTTGTCCTCCAGTGGTAGGACAAACACACACTGGAGGACAGGTGTGTGTTTCAGACTGGGAAATGATTAAGCCCACATCAACATAAATATACAAAACTTTATTGTTGAATGCTGAACTATTGACACGGCTTCTTGGTACAAAAAGGTTTCAGGAAAAACAAACATCTCGTAACATCAAACATCTTCCATTTCAGCTCTTGTTAATCGTTACTTTATAATTTCACAGCAACAACTGTAGATTGTTACTTGTCCAAAGTAACAGGCAAGTTGTGCCTTAAAGGGTTTTAAAGCAGTTGAAAATATCATACCTCCTCCTGATGCCCCATGACATTTCTGTCAGGAGACAGGATCCTCCTCGTAGATCTCAGGTGTAAAGCATCACTTCATGTTTAGAACAGGTTGAGGCACTGGAAGACACATGTTAACAAACACTTGAATCCCAAACAACATAACGGAGGATTCAAACCGGTAACCTCTCAATCTGCAAAGACCTGTACACAAGCTCAACCGTCCCGTTCACAAACGCCTTCTGTTGTAGCGTGAGTGTTGGGTCAGTGGGTGTAAGTGTTGGGTCAGTGGGTGTGAGTGTTGGGTCAGTGGGTGTAAGTGTTGGGTCAGTGGGTGTGAGTGTTGGGTCAGTGGGTGTGAGTGTTGGGTCATATCTGCAGGTCAGTGGGTGTAAGTGTTGGGTCAGTGGGTGTGAATGTTGGGTCAGTAGGTGTGAGTGTTGGGTCAGTGGGTGTGAGTGTTGGGTCAGTTGGTGTGAGTGTTGGGTCAGTGGGTGTGAGTGTTGGGTCAGTAGGTGTGAGTGTTGGGTCAGTAGGTGTGAGTGTTGGGTCATATCTGCAGGTCAATGGGTGTGAGTGTTGGGTCAGTGGGTGTAAGTGTTGGGTCAGTGGGTGTAAGTGTTGGGTCAGTAGGTGTGAGTGTTGGGTCAGTGGGTGTAAGTGTTGGGTCATATCTGCAGGTCAGTGGGTGTGAGTGTTGGGTCAGTGGGTGTGAGTGTTGGGTCAGTAGGTGTGAGTGTTGGGTCATATCTGCAGGTCAGTGGGTGTGAGTGTTGGGTCATATCTGCAGGTCAGTGGGTGTGAGTGTTGGGTCAGTGGGTGTAAGTGTTGGGTCAGTGGGTGTAAGTGTTGGGTCAGTAGGTGTGAGTGTTGGGTCAGTAGGTGTGAGTGTTGGGTCAGTGGGTGTGAGTGTTGGGTCATATCTGCAGGTCAGTGGGTGCCAGTCTGCTGCTTGCACTGCTGCTGGCCATGGAGGGTCGGCGTGTGAGTGGCCGAGTGTGGGGGCTGTGCCTTGACCCAGAGCTGGAGTCCTCCAGGGAGTCAGGGGTGGACGGCCGACTAAGCTGCCTGCTGTCTGCCTTCACTGAGGCTCTACCGGCAGAAGGCCCTGCTCCGCCGTAGGAGTCCGTGTCGGAGCTCTTGCCCTCCACCACCGTGGAGCAGTTGGAGGAGGCGTTCCCCCTCCAGGGCTTCCTGGCAGCACTGGCCAGCAGGGTGGGGCAGGAGGTGTGGGTCAAGTCCCTGGAGCGCTTTGGGGAGTCCAGGCCACGCCCATCCTTCTCCTCACCTCGATGCGCAAACTCCTCCTCCTGTTTGGGAGGCGTGGTGGAGTCACAAGGTGGGGAGCGCGTGTCGCTGCTGGTGTTGTTGGAGTTGCAGTTGTGCTCTGTGGGGCTGTGGGTCACATGCTTGGCTTCTTCCAGAGCTCCCTTCCCCGCAAGCTCCCCCTGGAGGGGCAGGAAGGCGGAGGGGTAGCCGGCTGAGTCCGGAGGCCTCTCCAGCAGCAGGTTGTAGCTGCTGGGTACTGAAGGGATGGTGGCCTTGCGGCCGGTGAATGTGCCCACACAGGACTGAGGAACAACAGAGTCCTTTTTTACCTTGCTGGGGTAGCAGTCATCCAGCTCGTCCCGCAGGTGAGGGTAAAAGTCCAGGATGCCGTTTTTGATCTTCTTGTAGCCCAGGTGCATGATCTCCAGTATGTTGAGGAAGAGGGACACTCCAGCGATGCACTGCATGAACACCATGAACACACTCTTCTCTGTGGGCCGGGACACATAGCAGTCCACAGCGTTGGGGCAGGGCTCCCTCTCGCACTTGAACAGCGGGCTGAGGTGGAAGCCATAGAGGACGTACTGGCCCGTCATGAAGCCCACCTCCACGGCCGAGCGGGTGACGATGTGGGCCACGTATGTGCGGAGCAGAGAGCCCCTGAGAGGAGCCTTGTTCAGCTTACCCTGCTCTAGCTGTCTCATCTCCCTCTCGATCTTCCTCCGGACCTCTACCAGCTCCACCTCCACGGCCTCCAGCTCGCGTCGCAGAGCCGCTTTCTTCTTCTGCCTCTCCTTCTCCAGCGCCCGCAGGCGGTACAGGGCGTGGCCCATGTAGACCAGCGAGGGAGAGGACACGAAGATGACCTGCAGCACCCAGTAGCGGATGAGGGAGATGGGAAAGGCGCGGTCGTAGCAGACGTTCCTGCAGCCTGGCTGCTCCGTGTTGCAGATGAAGTCGGCCTGCTCGTCGTTCCACACATCCTCTGCTGCAACGCCCAGCACCAGCATCCGGAAGATAAACAGGATGGTCAGCCAGATCTTGCCCACCATGGTGGAGTGGATGTGAACCTCCTCCAAGATCCCACCCAGGAAGTTCCAGTCCCCCATCTTCACACGGCCATTGTTGTGACTGTAGGAGGAGACCAGACAGGCAATCAAGAGGGATGAAAGAGAGGGATGAGAGTGAAGGGATGATAAGAGTGAGGAGATGGAGGGGTGATTTGATGGAGGGATGAGGAGAGTGAAGGGATGAAGAGATGAAGGGATGAAAGTGAAGAGGGGATCACAGAAAAAAGGGGCTTTAACGCTAACTAGAAGGAAATTAGGGAAACAATAATTATTTTTTTCAATTGTATTTGATTGAGGGATAGTATGCTTACTTCACGTTTTGTCTAACCCTTGTGTTCTCTTCAGGGGTTAGAATGACCCGAAACTATGTTCAATGCCCACACACGCACGACGAGACATTTAGATTGTATAAGCTTGATTGAACTCAGACAAAACAGAATATTTCTGGCGGCTAATGGCATGGCTGCACATTTCAGTGCCCAAAAAGGCTACAGGGTAAACATTTAATGAACCTGCTTTATTTCAGGTTTGAAGGTGGGACCCTTAGGATAGGGGGAGTTGCAGAAAACGTAGAGAACAAGAGGATTCAATTATTCTTCAGAGATATTTAGCGTAGCACAGCGGCTAACAAGGGAATGAAAGCTAATATGTAGAAATATCTCCTGACAAATAACATTTTAAAATCAAATTGTTTTCAGCATTCCAAGAAGTAGGACCACTGTTCCCACCTCAGAACTCTCTAGTGGGAAAAAGAAAAGTTAAGTGGTATTTACAAATGACACAATATGTTTCCAACACAATGACCAAAGTATATAAAAATGACATACCTTTCATCAGAAAATACATAATGTTACATTGATAAATCATCAAGTCGAAATCTCATATCTGTTACAGTTCTAGACTATTTAGAAACTTAAAAGAATTGATATATAAATGTGTGGGTAATCCTCAGGACATTGATGAAATCTTGCGACGTTATCATCTCATGTTCTGCTCTATAGTCCTGTTCCCTCAGACAGAACAATCCTTTGGCTGCTGTTAACTTATAAACAGTGTATGTGATCGATAGCAGAAGAGCATCATCTACCTTGCAGCAGCATGGATAGAGGGCCTGTGGTTAAGGTCCCCACGGGTCATACAGATGCAGCCAGCCAAAAAAAATGTTACCAAAAAAATCGTTGGTGCCCCCAACGTCTGTCTGAGCCCATCACCTGAACCAGCGCCCCTCCCTCCTGATCCGTCAGCTGGTAACAGAACGGGCAGGTCCAGGGCAGCGCCACAGCTCAGCGCTCGCAGGAAATCAATGCCCCCGACTCCGCCCGCCAGCTAACTGCCCCCCCCGTGTGGTGTGGGGGCAGTTAGCTGAGGGAGTGTGGGTTGGCAGGCAGAATCACTCACTTCATAGAGGGGTCACTGTGGGTTTAGCAGCAGGATCACTCCAGTTCCCCCTTCATGGAGGGGTCACTGTGGGTTTAGCAGCAGGATCACTCCAGTTCCCCCTTCATAGAGGGGTCACTGTGGGTTTAGCAGCAGGATCACTCCAGTTCCCCCTTCATAGAGGGGTCACTGTGGGTTTAGGAGCAGGTCTACAGCCACATGTGAAGCCCTCTGTCACACTGCTTTGACAAATGGCTTTACTCAAAACTTTTGGTTTGATACGAGTGAACGAGTGCTGCAGGTTCCTGTGTTCTAACAGTGGAACAGCACTCTCTGGGAGAAGGGCTGGTGTTCCCATTGTGGTGGGACCTGTCTCACTGCACTCATTGTGGTAGGACCTGTCTCACTGCACTCATTGTGGTAGGACCTGTCTCACTGCACTCATTGTGGTAGGACCTGTCTCACCATCTCCATGTTGGAGATAATCAGAAACATGTTCACCCTCAGATCAGTTCATTTGTATCCGTAGGTACATTTTCAAAAAGAACGATTCAATGTAAATGAGTAACAGTGGTTTGAATCTCTCCGTCACAAAGCACAATGTTATCATAGGCAACGAGCCACACAGCTTTTTCTAATCAATAGTTGTTTGTGTCTGTGATGTAATCAATCGGTCACGTCCGATTTCATACTCTACTGCTCCTCCCTGTAATTAAGTTCCTCACTACCAGTTGACACAAAATTTTATTCCATTTACAAGAGATCGATGGTTCTGGCTTGTAGCACTTACTGGCTCGTGAACCCTCCCCTCAGATGACTCTCTAGAAGTCCTGGTTCTGACCCAAGTGTGGAACGGAGTAGATGTTCCTGCCTGATTTTAGAATTACAGAAGGGATTTATCCCTCCGCCCATCTGCTTCTCAACACGCTCAGCTTTCCAGCCTCCACTCAGGGCTCATCCAGCCAGTTTCACATAGTCCTAGCCCTAGCCCCCTCCAGAGTCCTAGCCCTAGTCCTAGCCCCTCCAGAGTCCTGGTCCTAATCCTAGTCCCCTCCAGAGTCCTGACCCTAGTCCCCTCCAGAGTCCTGGTCCTAGTCCTAGTCCCCTCCAGAGTCCTGGTCCTAGTCCTAGCCCCCTCCAGAGTCCTGGTCCTAGTCCTGGGTACTAATCCTAGTCCTACTCCTAGATACTAGACATAACGTATTGAAGCAACTAAGAAAAGTGTTCGTTTAGAAAGTTTATCTTTCTGATATTCAGTTGAGAGTTTTAAAAACATGACATCAAGGTTTTGAAATTGATGTCAAAGTGATTGTGTAAAACTTTAATCACAATACAAATATATACAGTATATGCATATATGTTAATGTGTCAGACTTTTATCCACAGATCAGTAAAAAGCATGTTTTGAACCTGAGAACTCTGCTTTCCACCCCAGACATGCACCTAGAGATCAGCTGTAGTTACACAGCCTTACAGTATTATTGCTCCCTTTAGTCACAAGTGTGGTCGGTCTGTAAAAAAACACAACATGCTGTGACTTGCAACCTGGATGAATAAAGGTTGGTCTGTTGCACTAGTATCAGACTATCTAAGGTGAATCGATCTGCCCACCCAGTTTGACCAGCTGTATGTGAGGTGAAGGTTTCAGGGCAGAAGAGCCAGTTTGTTATCTGGTTGTGTAACACACCACTACCACAACAGCAACTCCAATACCAACTTACCTGTCCTGTTACAGAAGCTTCAGTTCATGACGTGAAATTAAATGTTGTGATAAATATTTCATCTGGCTTTAGTTTAATCTCATTCTGTTCTCCCCTTTCAATGAAGGGAAGAGTTGAGAACATTGTTTGATACATTGATTTAAAAAGCGTCTTTAAATGTTATGGAATATTTTCTCTTATTTTTCCATCATCAGTGACATTGTTGATTTCATTAAAAAAAAAATTAAAGCTAATTTCACCTTCAGCAGTCAGCAGTTCCTGACCAGTACTCTGCCTGAGGAAAGGGGTGTCCCATGAACCAATATCACACTTTTTAATCATTTGCCGTGCTCTACATAATGGTGGCATGCATGATCTGGGTCATCCACAGGGAAGTGTCCTGCCTCGTAGCCCTCATCGATTCCTCCGTGAAAATCAAAATGTCTGGCAGAAGATGCTGTGGGGCTGGAGAGGGAGGTGGTGTGGGGTTGGAGAGGGAGGTGGTGTGGGGCTGGAGAGGGAGGTGGAAAGGGTGGTGATGTGGGGTTGGAGAGGGGGTTGGATAGGGAGGTGGTGTGGGGTTGGAGAGGGAGGTGGTGTGGGGTTGGAGAGGGATGTGGTGTGGGGTTGGAGAGGGAGGTGGAGGTGGATAGGGAGGTGGTGTGGGGTTGGAGAGAGAAGAGCTCAAACTGAGACTATAGATGAGACACCCTGACCCAGACACACCACCACCCTGACCCAGACACACCACCACCCTGACCCAGACACACCACCACCCTAACCCAGACACACCACCACTCTAACCCAGACACACCACCACCCTAACCCAGACACACCACCACTCTAACCCAGACACACCACCACCCTGACCCAGACACACCACCACCCTGACCCAGACACACCACCACCCTAACCCAGACACACCACCACCCTAACCCAGACACACCACCACTCTAACCCAGACACACCACCACCCTAACCCAGACACACCACCACCCTGACCCAGACACACCACCACCCTAACCCTAATGGGGCATTTAACAATACCCAAAAGTGATGTGAAGATGAAGTCAAATTTCCATCTGCATATTATCTGAAGTGTCTGGTCAGCCCAATGCTTGTTGGCCGACAGCTGTAACTGATTTGTAAAGGCGCAGTATTGATGTTGTGAGTTTGGAAACTATGGAGTGTTCCACATGAGCAGGCTGGAGTGCTGGCTGTCACCAGGCAGCCTGGCTGTCCCCAGCAGAGGAGCCAGGTCGATGCTCTGCCTCGTTAAGGCAGCTGCCTCGTTAATGCAGCTGCCTTGTAAATGCAGCTGCCTCGTTAACACAGCTGCCTCGTTAATGCAGCTGTCTGTTAACGAGGCAGCAGAGAGCTACAAGGCCGTCCTGGGGTCATGCCAGGCCTTGACCCCATCGCTTGGCACTGCCACATAGCCCCTGCCCAAGCCCCAGTCCTAGTTCCTGCTCCTTGCCCCAGGAATAGTCCTAGTCCCTGCTCCTTGCCCCAGTCCTAGTCCCTGCTCCTTGCCCCAGTCCTAGTCCCTGCTCCTTGCCCCAGTCCTAGTCCCTTGCCCCAGTCCTAGTCCCTGCTCCTTGCCCCAGTCCTAGTCCCTGCTCCTTGCCCCAGTCCTAGTCCCTGCTCCTAGCCCCAGTCCTAGTCCCTGCTCCTAGCCCCAGTCCTAGTCCCTTGCCCCAGTCCTAGTCCCTTTCCCCAGTCCTAGTCTCTGCTCCTAGCCCCAGGTCCTAGTCCCTGCTCCTAGCCCACACTCCACACATTATGGCATTACGCTCATGAATTAATTTAATTAAATCATCATGGCGGCTTTTATTAGCTTTAGGACCAAATCAATCAGAGCACAGAAAAGATCAATGACCATGTTCTAAATTTAACTTTGGCATTATGTTGCCCCATGATTGCTACTTTTCTCATGTCAAAAACAGGTTGTTACATCAGAAGCAGCCATAGAGACCATGAAGGCTTTCTTCTTACATATTTTATTGCAATAACGCTTGGAGGTCTCCAAACAAGTTCCCTCTGCTCCTTCCATGATTTTACTAGAGTGTTGAAGACAAAATGCTGCCACATGTTAATGCCAAATAACATAAGAATGTATACATCACACAAGCCCTGCAAAACCATCTGGTTACAGAACATAACAGAAATCATTTTGAAAATGTAATCGTGTAAAATGACTTCACTGTTACAAAAGAAATGATTCAGGGTGGAAATGCTGCTCTCTGCTGGATCTGCATCATCCTAACAACTTCTCCACAAACAAGCGATAAGCCTGACACGCTTGCATCATTGTGGCCCATAATGTGACGCCATGACAACAGTGCCACGTTGCTATGGTAGCCAAGAGAACCTGCTGTCACTACTTCCTGTCAACAGGAACCACGTCCTATTACCAGAACTTGAAACAATAGCTAGACGGTGAATCATGATAAACACGCACTGTTGTTTTAAAAACACATGCTAATATCTGCATATACTTTATTAACATACTGTTAGCATACTCTTTCATACACACACACACACACACACACGTCTTTTTCACATAGAAATATCACAAAATCCTGTAACAGTTTGTGAAAACATTGAAATGCATAAATCCAAAATTACATCTTAAAAAGAAAAGAAACAAGGATAACAATATTAAAAATAAAATATTGTATCCTTACAAATATGTAAAACATCTTAGTTTACACATACTATGAATAATATGTAAAAGACCAACTGAAATCCTGTAAGTGTTCTGATGCGTAAGTGTTCTTAGGTGTAGCAGATGGAGTAGTGAAGAGTGAGTATCAGTCTGACTCAAGATGACCAACCAAGACAGAACTCATCATTAAAAACCCTGCAATTTGTTTTCCTCAACAACACCTCATGGCCAAGAGCATGTCTCTGAGGCCAGACACACCTGAGACTAGACACACCTGAGGCTAGACACACCTGAGACTAGACACACCTGAACACAGACACACCTGAGGCTAGACACACCTGAGGCTAGACACACCTGAGGCTAGACACACCTGAGGCTAGACACACCTGAACTCAGACACACCTGAGGCCAGACACACCTGAGACTAGACACACTTCTGAGACTAGACACACCTGAGACTAGACACACCTGAGGATAGACACACCTGAGGATAGACACACCTGAGGCTAGACACACCTGAGACTAGACACACCTGAGACTAGACACACCTGAGGCTAGACACACCTGAGACTAGACACACCTGAGACCAGACACACCTGAGGCTAGACACACCTGAGGTTAGACGCACCTGAGACTAGACACATCTGAGGTTAGACACACCTGAGGCTAGATACACCTGAGGCTAGACACACCTGAGACTAGACACATCTGAGCTCAGACACACCTGAAACTAGACACACCTGAGACTAGACACACCTGAAGCTAGACACACGTCTGAGACTAGACACACCTGAGACTAGACGCACCTGAGACTAGACACACGTCTGAGACTAGACACACCTGAGACTAGACACACCTGAGGTTAGACACACCTGAGGCTAGACACACCTGAACTCAGACACACCTGAGACTAGACACACCTGAGGTTAGACACACCTGAGGCTAGACACACCTGAGACTAGACACACCTGAGGCTAGGCACACCTGAGGTTAGACGCACCTGAGACTAGACACATCTGAGGTTAGACACACCTGAGGCTAGACACACCTGAGACTAGACACACCTGAGGCTAGACACACCTGAGACTAGACACATCTGAGCTCAGACACACCTGAGACTAGATACACCTGAGACTAGATACACCTGAGACTAGATACACCTGAGGATAGACACACCTGAGACTAGACACACCTGAACTCAGACACACCTGAGGCTAGACACACCTGAACTCAGACACACCTGAGGCTAGACACACCTGAGGCTAGACACACCTGAGACTAGACACACCTGAACACAGACACACTTGAGACTAGATACACCTGAGACTAGATACACCTGAGACTAGACATGTTTACTGAATGCTGTGTTTCAATACAACTTCTAAGAACAAGTCTATTTGACTCCAAATTTAAAAAAAACTTTTTTATTATAGAAAAGCTCAACTTTTATGTGTTTACAACTAATCAAAGCACGGACATTTTACAGCCCCTACACAGTAGCCAATCAGGACATGGCACAGACATGGTGTTCCCACCCCCCTTCGGTGAGAGCGAAGGAGGCTTCAGGGAGCCGGAGACAAGAAGATGTTGAACAGCACAGCAAACAGGATGAAGACTACATATCCCACAATGCACAGCCAGAAGCGCGGGTCCTTGAGAAGCTTCTTGTCGTAGCAGGAGAAGAAGACGTAGCCGATGGTCATCCCCGCTACTCCACCGCCAATGTGGGCCACGAAGGAGACCTGGGGGCGATTAGGAAAATACTATGTTCACCCTGAATACGTTAACCCTGAATATGTTCACCCTAAATATGTTCACCCTGAGTATGTTAACACTGAATATGTTCACCCTGAATATGTTCATCCTGAATATGTTCACCCTGAGTATGTTAACACTGAATATGTTCACCCTGAGTATGTTAACACTGAATATGTTCACCCTGAGTATGTTAACACTGAATATGTTAATCCAACAAGTTGTTCAACAAATTCAACAAGTCAACAAATCAGTTCAACAACTGATGGACTGAATGTGTTTCAGGTTTAAAACAGCGCCCCCCAGTGGGACACCTGGTAATCACATGTCCTACCTTCATTCCAGCACTGTCAGTGAGAAACCTCCTGTACAGAGCGAAGCCAACATCTGTCCCCACTGGAAACAAACACAACATAACATCACTTCATTCAATAATGAACTGATGGAGTGTGGGGATTAGAGTCTGCAGAACGTACCAATCAGCAAGATGACCACTATCCTGAATGCTCCCAGCAGGGGAATCATCTCTCTGAAGTTCTGGAGGAGCAGAAGAAGAGAGTGAGAACAGCTGGAGGCTGGAGAGGCGGGTGAGGAGTGTGTGAGGTGAAGCGGGTGAGGATGAAGAGGCGGGTGAGGATGAAGAGGCAGGTGAGAATGAAGAGGCTGGAGAGGAGTGTGTGTGGTGAAGCGGGTGAGGATGAAGAGGCGGGTGAGGATGAAGAGGCGGATGAGGATGAAGAGGCAGGTGAGAATGAAGAGGCTGGTGAGGATAAAGAGGCAGGTGAGGATGAAGAGGCTGGTGAGGATGAAGAGGCGGGTGAGGATGAAGAGGCTGGTGAAGAGTATGTGAGGTGAAGCTGGTGAGGAGTGTGTGAGGTGAAGCGGGTGAGGATGGAGAGGCGGGTGAGGATGAAGAGGCTGGTGAGGATGAAGAGGCTGGTGAGGATGAAGAGGCGGGTGAGGATGAAGAGGCTGGTGAGGATGAAGAGGCTGGTGAGGATGAAGAGGCTGGTGAAGAGTATGTGAGGTGAAGCTGGTGAGGAGTGTGTGAGGTGAAGCGGTGAGGATGAAGAGGCGGGTGAAGATGAAGAGGCTGGTGAGGAGTGTGTGAGGTGAAGCGGGTGAGGATGAAGAGACGGGTGAGGATGAAGAGGCGGATGAGGATGAAGAGGCGGGTGAGGATGAAGAGGCGGGTGAGGATGAAGAGGCCGGTGAACTCACCACCACAGCATTCATGAAGTAGCCTCCCATTAGGGCATAGACTCCTCCGGATGCCCCCACTAGGGCACTGAAGGGGTCGAAGATGGAGCTAGCCAGAGAGCCTGACACACACACACCAAACACACACACACACCAAACACACACCAAACACGCACACACACACCAAACACACACACACCAAACACACACACACACCAAACACACACACACCAAACACACACGCACGCACACACCAAACACACACACACACACACACACCAAACACACACACACACACACCAAACACACACCAAACACACACACACACACCAAACACACACACACACACACACCAAACACACCCACACCAAACACACACACACCAAACACACACACATCAAACACACACACAAAAACACACCAAACACACATACACAAACACCAAACACACACAAACACACACACACACACACACACAAGCCAAACACACACACAAACACATCAAACACACACACACACAAACACACACACACAGGGAATAATCATCAGTATGAACAATCCGACATGCAGGATGACCCTGACACAAACAGGATACACACTGGTCTCTCAGATCTCATTTGAGCTCCTCCCTTAACAATCCTCAATAGCAACTTGGTAATGAACAACTACAGTTTTATAATGACTGGAATAACCAGCAGTCATGAGCTCTGGCAGAGAGATGGGTTAGGGTTATACCAACTAGGAGAGATGGGGGGGGCTAGGGTTAGACTAACTAGGAGAGAGAGAGAGAGAGAGAGAGAGAGAGATAGAGAGAGAGAGAGTGAGAGAGAGAGAGAGAGAGAGAGAGAGAGAGACAGAGGGTTAGACTAACTAGGAGGAGAGATGGGGGGTTAGGGTTAGACTAACTAGAGAGATCAAGAGTGACCTGTGCTTACCTGCCAGGACGCCAGCCATGTAGACCATGCCCACTTCAAAGCCCTTGTGGACCAACTCCAGTGGTATTCCCAACAGCAGCTGCATGACCAGGTTACCCAGGATATGCTGGACCCTGTGGGACCAACAACACAACCACACACTCTGTCCTTCACTTCCTGCTGCTGTGGGAAGCAATGATAGATACTTCCTGTTGCTACGGTTAGCAGTGATAGGTACTTCCTGTAGCTTTGGCTGGCAGTGATAGCTTTGCGTCGGCCATCTTACCCGGCGTGTACAAACATGTATGACAGGAACCTCCAGGCCTCCTGGCGCATGCCTGGCTTGTAGGTGAGAGGACTGTTCCAGATGCCCTCCCCCAGGGTCACCCACTGCTTCTGAGGCTTCCACACCGCATAGTAGATAAACACAGCCAGCTGGACGGAGGGAGGGAGAGAGAAGACAGAGAGACAGAGAGAGAGAGAGAGAGAGAGAGAGAGAGAGAGAGAGAGAGAGAGAGAGAGGGAGGGAGAGAGAGGGGGAGGGAGGCAGAAAGAGATGTAAATAGCTGTATGGTTTCTTTGGCCGCGATGTTTACTGAATGTAAACTCAGAGATAGCCTGAGCTCTTTGTAGCTGCTCCATTTAAAGAGAGAACTAGTTCATGTAATACATGCACAGCAGTGAAGCCACAAAACAGTTCATTATGGCACCAGACGCCCCCAGTAGTTATTCTGATATGGCACACTTTACAACATTACTTTTACTTTAACTGAAACTGTCTCTCCAACGTCTACCCCCCCCCCCCCACCCCACAAGTTTCTACAAGTATCGTCAGTCTTGTGTATAGCGGCCCACACCTCTCCGATACTGATGAGGATGATAAAAACCGGCGGCGGGCAGCAGTTGGCACGCTCCAGGTACGTTTCTCGGATGTCGGGGGGAAGCAGCCATCTGGAGATAGACTTGTGCATCTTCTCACAACATCCAGCTTTCCTACTCTCCTCTCTTTCCCCCAGCCGCCTCCCGTCTCTGTCCACGGGAAATGGGGCATGCTCTTCCACGTCTATGTCCTCCATCGGCCCTCGCCTCCTGCTTCCTAGATCAGGGTCGTGTTTGGGTGAATGCAGTTGGACTGGGTAGACCTACAGTTCGAAAAAAAACGTAATGTTGCGGTAAACGTGTTTGAATGAGAGAGAGAGGAGCCTCGGCTTTTTCCGTGACCAGCGGTATCATTACACCGTGTTTTTCCCGAGCTATCTCCAGTGTCTTCATAACCCAAAAATCCACTTGTCTAAATGTTTTTACCCAAAACATTCCGATTCATTTAAACAACTCCACCTGGACACACACACTCAAAGAATTTAGCGTCACACCTAGACAACGCATAAAAATAAATAATTACTTATCACTTACCTAAATACGAATAATTGAAAAGTTGCTTATGTTTCCAAAAGTAAAACTGAATATGCCTGTATATACACCTGGAGTCTCTTTCAAAAGAAAAAAAATTACGATAAATTAGTTCTTAACTTCGAGTTCTGAGAATCCGGACATTTTCGTTGTAAACTACTCCCACGGAGCAATTCCACTGAAAACCCCGCGCGCGGTGTGTCTACCGTCTTCAGGAAAAATACTGACGATAATTATAGACCTTTTCCTGTTTCGAACCTCCTTCCCTGTAAACAGTCCAACTACGAGTTTCCAGTAGTCTATTTATCCTCAGTCTAAACAAAGTATAAGTGGAGTTCAAATACTGTAAAAGCACCCGTAGACAGGTTACCTGTATTTCCAGTCAGAAGCCACACCTGAGATGCGCCCTAATCCGGATATGCTTGTCTGAACCTTTCAGAGCAGTCAAGCACCCCTAGGCCTACAGTAGTCTACTTCATTTGGAATATTGTTCATGTAATTGACCAAAACACACTTTTATTGTAGTTGCAACACTTGGCTCCAGTCTTATGTTCCCTTAGTGGTCAGACATGCAAGTGGAGGCTGAACCGCGCCGGAATGAGACGCTGCCTCACTCAGTGACACTAAGGTTTCCGTTAATACAACTGGTTTCTAACATCAATTTACGGGACCTATAACACTGTATTGCTCATCATGGAAAAAATGAAAAGCCCCCACTGTATATAGTGTTTTATGGACGGTATTCAAGTATTTTGAAGTGCGTTTGTGTTGTAAAATAGTAAATCATAACTTAGGCAACATTTTCATTATGAAAGTATGAAAGCCCCAAGATAAAGGTTATAATGCAGATTGGCATCCGGCCACTAGAGGGCAAACGTGTGTAGAGAGAACGTGCTCTTCTACATCCCCAGTCCTACGGCTAGTTCATTTCCTCTCCTGTCGACAGATGGCACCAACAACACAGTCCTACAGTACTTTCTTTCCTCAATGTCTGATTCATGATGGGTACAGCTCAATGGTAGAACATGGGGATGGGTACAGCTCAGTGGTAGAACATGGGGATGGGTACAGCTCAGTGGTAGAACATGGGGATGGGTACAGCTCAGTGGTAGAACATGGGGATGGGTGTAGCTCAGTGGTAGAACATGGGGATGGGTACAGCTCAGTGGTAGAACATGGGGATGGGTACAGCTCAGTGGTAGAACATGGGGATGGGTACAGCTCAGTGGTAGAACATGGGGACGGGTACAGCTCAGTGGTAGAACATGGATGGGTACAGCTCAGTGGTAGAACATGGGGATGGGTACAGCTCAGTGGGTAGAACAGGGACGGTACAGCTCAGTGGTAGAACATGGATGGGGTACAGTCAGGGTAGAACATGGGGATGGGTACAGCTCAGTGGTAGAACATGGGGATGGGTACAGTTCAGTGGTAGAACATGGGGATGGTACAGTTAGTGGAGAACATGGGATGGGTACAGTTCAGTGGTAGAACATGGGGATGGGTACAGCTCAGTGGTAGAACATGGGGATGGGTACAGCTCAGTGGTAGAACATGTATGTAGATTGTCACTCTTGATAAATACTTCCTTGTTGTCATCCTTCGAGGTGCTAAGAGCAACACTGACCCATGCTCATTGTACCAGGTCTAAACACAACCACTCCCAGTGCTCCACCCCACAGACGCAGTCTTAAGAAGTATAACGCGCAGGCGTCTCTCTTGCGTGCGAATGCGCAGTGAGTCACCTGGACTGGAGTCACCCAATATCACATGAAATAACAGGGATGTGAACTAGGTGAAACTGTAAACTCAAGAAACCAAGAGGCCATATTTTGATCACAGAACTTTTTATTTTTCAAAAGGGGGGAAAAAATCCACATGGTGAGGTGACAGTTGAAGAGAGGGTATCAGATTCTACAGGATTACAGCAGACAAGCCTTCTACAGCGTGGATACACTCATCAATACTAATCTGCTTTAGTCAAGATCTCAAGGAAGAGAGGATATGAACACAGGCTTTTTACATCTTCTCTTCAAATTCCTCTAATGTTTTGGCCAGCAGCAACAGTTTTGGAGTAGAAATCATTTTTGGAAAATTGAAAAAAAGAAAAAAAAAGAAAAATGGCACCCAAATATCTTGAAATTAAAATGAAAATGAAATGTAACTGAAGAGGCAGTAGAACAGCCATGTAGAGAAGCTGGATGGTGGAAGGAGTTCAGGACACATCTGGAGGGAGAGGAGAGAAGGGGTGAGAGGTCGGACACAGCTGCTAATAATACACTGCTAGTACTGACCACTGACTAGCTGCTAATAATACACTGCTAGTACTGACCACTGACTAGCTGCCAATATGACACTGCTAACACTGACCACTGGCTAGCTGCTAATAATACACTGCTAGTAGTGACCACTGGCTAGCTGCTAATACGACCCTGCTAGTACTGACCACTGGTTAGCTGCTAATAATACACTGCTAGCACTGACCACAGGCTAGCTGCTAATACGACACAGCTAGTACTGACCACTGGCTAGCAGCTAGTACTGCCCACTGGCTAGCAGCTAATACGACACAGCTAACACTGACCACTGGCTAGCTGCTAATACAGACCACTGGCTAGCTGCTAATACAGATCACTGGCTAGCTGCTAATACAAATCACTGGCTAGCTGCTAATACAAATCACTGGCTAGCTGCTAATACAAATCACTGGCTAGCTGCTAATACAGATCACTGGCTAGCTGCTAATACAGATCACTGGCTAGCTGCTAGGACTGGCCACTGGCTAGCTGCTAGGACTGGCCACTGGCTAGCTGCTAGGACTGACCACTGGCTAGCTGCTAGGACTGGCCACTGGCTAGCAGCTAGTACTGGCCACTGGCTAGCGGCTAGGACTGACCACTGGCTAGCTGTCTTCATAGCTTGAGAACTGTCAGTTCTGTGAAGTACTGTCTGAATACATCTGACTAGACTGTAATATAAGAGACTAGTCTGTACTATAGAAGAGACTGTACAGTCTAGACATCTTGTGTCTGGAGTGTGCTTGATGACTAAAAGGTCACAGGCAAGGCTGGTGTTGATGCTTACAGCTGGCTGTACGAGCACCATATCGTCGCATGATCTGGTCTTGTGTGAACTTCACAAAAGATTCGTATTGTTCTGGAAGATAGGAGGGGATGCAGAGCACAGGATCAGATTTCTGCAGGACAGAAGTTCTGGCAGATAAACAGTGGGGGTGGTAGAACATGAGGTCTCATACCTGCTAGTTTGCTGTTCAGAATGTGTTCATACTCCTCCCTGATCTTCTCCTCGTGGTCTTTGAGCAGACGTTCACACAGGAAGCTGACCTGCCGCAGGGTGAACGAGGGCTGGTCCCTCCTGGAGGCTCCTGGACACACACACACACACACGTGGTTACACACCACCTGAGGCAGTGACAGCAGAGTTTCACAACCTACCTGGCGACACTGTAGGCCTAAAGTCTCTACAGCATGGGTGATTGACCCTGGTCCTTAAGAGCCGCTGCCCTGGATGTTTGACATGTTTCCCTGCTCCAGCACACCTGATTCTAACGAATGGGTCGTTAACAAGCTTCGTGGAAGCCTGATAAGGACCCTTCAGAACCAGTGCCATCCCTGCTGTAGCGTATGGACAGCAGGAGATCAGTGTGTGTACCTGGAGGGGAGCTAGGTGGGGCGAGGGCGGTGTTGGGGGCGTCGCTGGCCTCTGTCTGGGTGAACGCACCCTCCAGCTGCCGTCTCCTCTGATAGCGGGTGTACTCCTGGCGTATGTTCTGGAAGATCTGCTCTGTAGGGAGAGACAAGCAAGAGTCAACACACACACCTCCTAAATACAAAAGAGAAGTTGCTAGTTATACCCATGTTCTTCTGCTTTTATAAACAAAAAGGAGTAGCATTTTTAAGATGGGCCAAGTCCAACTTCCTGTTCCTCTGGTAAAGCTCTTCAGATCACAACAGCTGAGAGACAGGAAATGCAGTTTAAAACTAAACACTGACAGGAAGTGGAGTTTTATGGCCTTCGCCCCCACGCTTATCGTGCTACTGTGGAGGAATCACTTTCATTTCTGATGCTCCCTAGCCTGCCAAACCTGAGCCATGACCACACCCACTCAGCCGCTTGACATCCAATCAAAAGCAGCAGGTCAAACTGTTGCCAGCCAATACATCAAATCTCAGCTTCAACTAGAGCCACAGATCCATGAGTAAATCTGCTATAATACAGCATCAAATACAATAGGGAGGTACATCTGGCAGTGATGTCAATTTATATAAAATATATCAAATGAACTTTGGACAAAAAGATGAGTTTCATAGCACACGCACACACACACACACGTGTATCAGCCTCGATCTAATAATATGTGAATGGTCTTTCCAGCTCTAATACAGCAATGAAGAGCAGATTCCTTTGAATTTCATCTTTCATTTTATAGCATAAAAAGTATAAAAATATCAAGACAGCTGGTCAACTCGAACATTTTTTTCTCTGCTCTCCTTTTCTATTTTTTTTTCCTGATTTACTGTAAAGCACTTTGAATCAACCATAGTTGTGTTAAATTTGTGCTATATAAATAATTAGACTTGACATGGAAACTGAAATTAAGTTATTAGTTTAGAAACAAAAAAAAAAAAACCCTGAATGTACCCCTTATAACTAACAAGGTATCAGTCATAGATAATCAAACGTGTTGTGTAGCATTAGATGCACAGGTTTAAACAGCGTGACATCACGTAGGGGACAACGTTGTCAAGTTTAAACCGTGTGACATCACGCAAGTGAGAACATTGTACGGTTTAAACCGTGTGACATCACGTAGGTGAGACATGACTGATATTGTTGACGTCACGAGTTGAACAAACATTTAAACAGCGGTTTCTAGTTCCATCTATTCATTTTGAAGCCCTTTGGGCTGAAGTAGGATGAGCTCTCAGTGCCATCTTAGCACACTAGCGCTGGTCAGTACATCTGTGTGCTGGTCAGTTTTCAGGGTGATCTTAGAACACTAGCACTGGTCAGTACATCTGTGCCATCTTAGCACAGTAGCGCTGGTCAGTACATCTTGGAATAGTCTGTCAAGCTTTAACAGGAAGGGTATAGGGGGGGTGGGGGACGACTCTAGAGGGTAGAGCAACTCAACACTCGCTAAGGCAACAGGCTGGGGAACAGATCAAGCTGACAGCTTCTGTAACAACAGACCTCAAAAACCCAGTCAACCCAGGCTACCCCGGCAACCCAGGCTACCCCGTCTGTAAGTTGGGCAACCCATCACTGGAACCCTGGCTCCATCCACTGCTCACAAACCTGGGAAGGCCAGTAGCATGCTGCGACCACATTCTCCCCAGACAAGCTCACACCAACTCCTGTTTACAATCCTTCCTTATAATACTTGATGAAGCTTTATCAGACAAACCTTCAGACAAGAACCATCAAACAACCAACAAGATCGGTTAACGGTCATAAACAGCTGAGATCAAAACAAATACAGGAAGCAGCAGCACCCAGGAGAACCCCAGCTCCACCAGTCTGGGGCTAACAGGAGAACCCCAGCTCCACCAGTCTGGGGCTAACAGGAGAACCCCAGCTCCACCAGTCTGGGGCTAACAGGAGAACCCAGCTTCACCAGTCTATGATGTGAAGAGATCCACCATTTCAAATCTGTACGTCTGATCCTTTGATTTTCCGCCTTGTTTTATATATTTCTACATCTGCCATTTGTGTTGCTTTGGATAAAAGTGCTGGAATCAAATGTGATGGTGACAGAGAGGCGCTTGTCCAGCTATACCGACACGCTGGTGACCCAGGAGACAGCAGACATATTACATTCATGAGAATCATTGATATTCTTCACACAGCGTTTTGTGTTGAGAGGCTGTCTATTCATTCAACTACTGCAGGAAATTGCGTTTTAATGAGATTTGGTTATAATCACATTCTGGGTTGGGGAGACTAAACGAATGCTTTGCTGGGAAACATTGTAATATTCAAATCGTGCCTTGGCAATTATGAGAAAGGATGAATACAGAAGAATAGGATTTGTATATGTGAGGATTCGAGGCTGGCTGACTGGCTGGCTGACCCCCCCTGTGACTTGACATACAAAGAGACAGTGATCGCTGCAGATCCCAGGTAGTTCTCCAGCCGCTAGTGTACCTCACCACACAGTGGACGCATGCAAGCAGGAACGCAGCGAGAGGCATCAGAACAATGGCCTTCCGAGGCCAGGGGCTCACAAAAGGTACTAGCCCAACCGCCCGGTTCCCACACTAGACAATGCCACTCGTTTAGTCCGCTAACGTTAGCCAACAGCAAGCCGAAGATGGACAATACCCGTCGCAGCAACCACGAAAACCAGGGACGTTTCCCCGGCGACAATGTCGCCGGTTTATCGAATTAAATGGGGAAAACTATGAAAGACCGCTAGTATCGTCATTTCTCAGTCTCTGTAGGCTTTTAAGGTGTGACAATGTCTTGGCAGTTTGGCTTGTTAAGCGGGTAACCAAACATAAGTTAAGGTTATTATTTACTATTAACCAGAACTTATTCGTGAAGACGACTTTTTAATTATTTGGATTGATTAACATACATCAACCACGCTACTATACCCGGTAGCTACTAAACGGTTCGTCTTTTTTAATTTGAGCTGAACACTCACGCAAATGTGAGCTAGCCACTTGCATTCTCTTTACATCCCAATACTTAGCGACGCTAATTAGCTGATTGTCTTCATGGCAACAGTCTAGATTAGCTAGCGACCCACTAACACTCCGAAAATTATGGATACAATAACAGTTAGTGAACGGACCGAAACAACATCGTTCATGATTGCATGAGTACTGACAGCTAGTCAACAGTGTAATGTTAGCAGGAGGCTATCTACGCACTATTCACTAGCTATAGTTCCTTTCAAATTCCCATTCTTTCACAACTTGCCTGTCTAGCTAGCTAGCTAATATCAATTCCACTCCACCCAAGCCCCCTCCCCCATTTCTTCTCCAGTTAAAAAAAATACATATTTTCTCCAGATATTTGACACCGTTTCTTACCCGGAGTAAGCCTGTTTTCGCCTCCAATGGCTGGGGGAGACATCGAGTGCGAAGGGCTGTCAGCCGCCGGACGGAGGTTGCATCTTTGGGGGGACGGAGTGCTCGGAGTCCCCGTTAGCGGATTGCACCTTCTCCGTTTGGGAGACTGAGGACTGAGTAGGGCCTCAAACTCCATTGAGCGTTTTAACGTTGCTCCACACGCCATTGTGGCTGAATAAAAGACACGAGAGTTAAATATTGGGGGATCAAACACTTACAACACGCACGGTAAGCACTGTAAAATATTTAAAATAAGCTTTCTTCGGCGTTGTGTGGTCGCGGTGGTTGCTCTGAGCCGCGGTAGACAGAATACACCCGCTTGGCAGCGTCGCCAGCTGCCGTACCGCTGCTGAATTTCTAGAACGTCACAGGGCAGATTAGACTGTACCATTTGTTTCAAAAAAGGAAAAAAGGGGAGAATGCATTTTCAAATGTCTACTTTAATCGCGAATTCGTATCAAATAGCTGGCACGTTATTATTAGGAAGAAACATCGTTGTTACAGAGATAGTATTTGTGTCGAAAATGTGTTTTAATAGCTAATTAAACACATTCTACGAACTTTGTGTGTACAAGTCGACCCGTCAGTTCACGTAAAGTGTTCAAAATTGGGGTTTTACGAGAGCGATTGACTAAACGGATTCATTTACGCTGTCGGAGGCTTATCTCAGTGTTCACACGTTTACTTAACTTATTATTCGATTGATTAATCAAAGCTGTAACGTCAAATATGCAAATGCCCACTGCATTGCTTTTTTTTTTTACTCTACTATCATGCTAGCTAATCCTACTTGATTTAGGCACACGATTCATGCATGGTGTTACCGTGTGGCAATTTACTCTTAATTAATTGCTTGTCATGGCCCCTACAAGATACAACACGAAATCTCACCCTTCCGACGCCTTAACTTCATATTGTTTATGATGAGATCATGTCAGTAAGATCTGCCTTCCAGAGGCAAGATTCTCATTTCGGTCAACTACCCCTAGTTTCCATACCCCACTTATCAAGAGTCATAGAAACGATCTGACATTGTGACGTTTGATATGATGATGCAGCGATGACCTCATGGCCCTTGTCACAAGGCGAAAGGCTACCTGAAACACCCGCACCATCTCTCTCACTGCATGTCCACCACCCCAGGGGTCCACACGGTATCATGTAGGGGTCATGTAGGTAGGACCGTGTGCCGGGCAGGGTGGGTGACGAGAGGGTTTACTGATGCTCAGTCAGATGAACCACAGAGATGATTCTCATCCCAGACATGTCCTCCATGTTGATGGTGTGTGGCAGCCAACTTAGTAGGGATGCTGAGTTAGGGTGAAGTATCACAGGTGAAAACATCTGTAGTCTTAATTCATCTGCTGCCGATTTCTGCATTTCATTGACATTATTTAATTACAATATCTCTCTCTCACTCTCTCTCTCACTCACTTCTCTCGCTCTTTCTCCCTCTCTCTCACCTCTCTCACTTCTCTAACCTCTCTCTCTCTCACACACACACACACACACACACACACACACACACACACACACACACATACAAACACACACACATACAAACACACGCATGCACACACCATCTCTTTCCATCTCTCCCAATCCTTCGCTCATCTTTCTCTCTTGCTCTCTCTGTCAAACACACACACACTCTCTCTCTCTACCTCTGTCCAGACCAAAGTGTGAACTAGGCCTTTTTTTAGTAAAACTGAAAACCCAACATTAGGAGCATTGTTCAGCCTCACCTTTCCTGTTTCTGTGCGTATAGTAATGTATTAATATCTGTCTCTGTGTTTGGTCATGTATTAATATCTGTCTGTGTGTTTGGTAATGTATTAATATCTGTTTGTGCATGTGGTAATGTATTAATATGTGTTTGTGCATGTAGTAATGTATTAATATCTGTTTGTGCATGTAGTAATGTGTTAATATCTGTTTGTGCGTGTAGTAATGTATTAATATCTGTTTGTGCATGTAGTAATGTGTTAATATCTGTTTGTGCATGTAGTAATGTGTTAATATCTGTTTGTGCATGTAGTAATGTAGTAATATCTGTCTGTGTGTGTAGTAATGTGTTAATATGTGTTTGTGCATGTAGTAATGTATTAATATCTGTTTGTGCATGTAGTAATGTATTGACATTGTAATCTCTCAACACATCAAACCTGCTCTAAAGGATGATTGTTTTCTCTGGAAGGAAAAAAGTTGGTCTGTATTTATTCATGTCTTGTTAATAACACAATTACAACACAACTTTATACTGTGTACCATCATTAAAATGCAGCAACAAACAGCTGAATGATGTAACTACAAACTACCTTGATGTTCTCTACAATGCCTTGTCCAGCCCTTGTCTCCTCCACCCCACCACCCCACCACCCCACCACCCAACCCCTCCACGCCAGTCCTCAACCCCACCACCCAACCCCTCCACTTCTCCTCTGTTCCACCCCACTCCTCCACTCCACCCCTTCACCCCTCCACTCCTCCACCCCTCCACTCTTCCTCTACTACCCACTGTGGTGCAGCTGCTACTCTACCCTACTGGAAACAGACACCACCCTGCAGTTGCTCTCCTCATGTCCGTCCACCTCCAGGGCCAAGCTGCAGCTGTTACTCTCCACTGTGGGTAGGGCAGGGGCCGAGTCCCCTGCCCCCGTGGGCCTCTGGCAGCCCCCCTGGAACCCCAGCCTCCCCGCCACCCGCAGCAGCGCCTTCCTCAGCTCCCGGCATCGCAGTGCATACAGCAGTGGGTTCACAGCAGAGTTGACGAGGCACAGCGTGCTGCAGAAGGCAAAGGCCCTCTTCTGGGCGCGGTTCAAGGGTCTGTTCACGTCCGCCAGCATGAAGGCCAAAGCAGGCAGCCAGCAGCCCACCAGGATCAGCAGGATCAGCCCCAACGTACGCGCCAGGCGGATGTCCATCCTCATGCGGGACTGGCCTGCCTGCGCCCCCTGCTGGCTGCTCATGGAGGCCTCGTGCTGGTTGGCCCTCCACAGCACCAGGCCGTACGCCCCCAGGATGAGGCCCAGCAGCACGAGGATGAAGCTGACCCAGCACAGCAGGTAGAGACGGTGGATGTAGGGGAACAGGCTGGAGCAGTGCTGGTGATGGCCGCCAGGGCAGCGCCAGCCAATCAGAGGCAAGAGGGAGATGAGAAAGACCAGGCTCCATAGGCCCAGCAGGGCGAGCAGGGCGCGGCGGCAGGTGAGCAGGACACGGTAGCGGGCCGCGTGATGGATGCAAACGTATCGGTCCAAGGCTGTCAGCAGCAGGCTGCCCACAGAGCCAGAGAACGCCAGCGTGACTCCGCCCAGTTTGAACAGGTAGGCGGCTGGGCCATCGCAGCGCTGGAACAGGTGGAAGTCCAGGAAGCTGATGGTGAAGAAGCAGCTGGCGAACATATCCGCCAAGGCCAGGCTGGCGATGAACAGGTAGGAGGGACGTCTCCGCAGGTGGGCGCTGGCTGCGATCACGCCCAGAACCAGCAGGTTCTCCAGGAGGGTGATGGGTCCGGCCAGGACGCAGATGGAGCCGATGGCTACCTGTTCAGGCTTCTTCAGAACCATGTAGCGCTCCAGGCCCTCACAGATGAGGTTGGTTTGGACCGCTGCGATCACGAAGAAGAGACAGAACACAGGGAGCGGGTTTCAGGGTCAGGGTCGAGGGTCAGGGGTCAGGGGTCAGCAAGGATGTTGGATGACAGCTGCTATTCTAGACAGCTCTGGGTTTGACGTGTCTCTTGTTTTAGAAGACTGCGATTGTCATTTGAATTTCATGTATATCTAAACTTAACATATACATACCCATGGGAAGAGCTGTAGAGCGGTTCTGATTGGTTGTGAGCGCTGCTGTTGATGCGTGTAGCTCCTCCCATTCCTCCATCTCTCCTTCAGATCAAGTCACATAAACCCTCCAGCTGGTCAGATGCTCTTTTCACATGAACACTCTGAGCAACACCTGCATGTGTGTGTCGCTGCCGTTAGACACCTGCAGGAAAGCCACTCTGTTAAAAGACATTGAAAAGAGAAGTTCTAGTTTTAGTTCCAAATGTTACCACTAGATAGAAACATTTCTCTGCTTTCCGAAAAACACTGATGAAGTTGAAAATGACGTTCATTCAGTTTCACTCACAGCTTTCGAAAGCAGGTAGACAGAGGAACACTTATAACTAAAACATCATATTCATGTGGGTGATGTACATGAAGGACAAAAGTCAGACTGTCACAGGTTGCAAATCAGCCAGCTCCACTCAGGGTCAGATAGAACTGGGAGTCTACTAGAGAGTGTAAAGTGAATTTGATTGATCATTTAGGAAGAAGCTGGACTGTGTGTGTGACTATGTTTCCTGTTGGAATGTTGACCTGTATTGATTGACAGGGGAAAGGCCACACCCCTTCACAATTAAAAGAAGGGATTCTAAAAAATAGGATCATAGCAACTGATTCCAGCTTCCATAGATGAACTACAGATGAAGCTTGTGAGCCAGACAGACTGAAACACACAGTATGGATGGTTGTGAGGTTTCACACACACAGCTGAGAAATACACTTACAGCTTAAGGGCAGTAGCACCAATGCAACACTATCACTGGGAACATCAGCTGTTAGATTCTCACTCATTATGGCTTAAACATTCCTATTCAGTTCATTCAGACTTGTCAGGTAAATGTAAACATCCACACTAATGATTAATACCCTTGTGTACACTGTAACACATTTTCACACAAACTAACGTGACAAACCAGTTCCTCTTCCCTTTGATCCAGTTCTGTCTGAGCAACACAGATGTTTAGCCTCCCAGACACTGACCTGCTCCATGAAAGTAGATTAGTGATGTCTGGGTGGAAAGACAATATTTCATATCAGGAGACTCTTGGTGACTCTGGGGACATCTTTCTCCCTGTGGAGGATGCTGTGAGAGACTCACAGCCTCGCCCTGCCTCTCCCCTGCCTCTCCCAGCCTCTTCCTGCCTTTTCTCAGCCTCTCCCTGCCTCTTCTCAGCCTCTCCCTGCCTCTTACTGCCTCTTACTGCCTCTTCCTGCCTCTCCCTGTCTCTTACTGCCTCTTCTCAGCCTCTCCCTGCCTCTTTCTGCCTCTTCCTGCCTCTTCTCAGCCTCTTTCTGCCTCTTACTGCGTCTTCTCAGCCTCTTCTCAGTCTCTCTCAGCCTCTCTCAGCCTCTTCTCAGCCTCTTCCTGCCTCTTCTCAGCCTCTTCTCAGCCTCTTTCTGCCTCTTCCTGCCTCTTCCTGCCTCTTCTCAGCCTCTTACTGCCTCTCCCTGCCTCTTCTCAGCCTCTCTCGGCCTCTTCTCAACCTCTCCCTGCCTCTTCCTACCTCTTCTCAGCCTCTTCCTGCCTCTTCCTGCCTCTTCCTGCCTCTTCCCAGCCTCTTCCTGCCTCTTACTGCCTCTTCTCAGCCTCTCCCTGCCTCTTCCTGCCTCTTCTCAGCCTCTTACTGCCTCTCCCTGCCTCTTCTCAGCCTCTTCTCAGCCTCTCGCTGCCTCTCTCAGCCTCTTCTCAGCCTCTTCCTGCCTCTCTCAGCCTCTCCTCAGCCTCTCCCTGCCTCTCTCAGCCTCTTACTGCCTCTTGTCAGCCTCTTGTCAGCCTCTTCTCAACCTCTCCCTGTCTCTTACTGCCTCTTCTCAGCCTCTCCCTGCCTCTTTCTGCCTCTTCCTGCCTCTTCTCAGCCTCTTCCTGCCTCTTTCTGCCTCTTACTGCCTCTTCTCAGCCTCTTCTCAGTCTCTCTCAGCCTCTCTCAGCCTCTTCTCAGCCTCTTCCTGCCTCTTCTCAGCCTCTTCTCAGCCTTTTTCTGCCTCTTCCTGCCTCTCCCTGCCTCTTCCTGCCTCTTCTCAGCCTCTTCTCAGCCTCTCCCTGCCTCTCTCAGCCTCTCTCAGCCTCTCCCTGCCTCTCTCAGCCTCTTCTCAGCCTCTCTCAGCCTCTTACTGCCTCTCCCTGCCTCTTCTCTGCCTCTTCTCAGCCTCTTCTCAGCCTCTTTCTGCCTCTCCCTGCCTCTCTCAGCCTCTCTCAGCCTCTCCCTGCCTCTTCTCAGCCTCTTCTCAGCCTCTCTCAGCCTCTTCCTGCCTCTTCTCAGCCTCTCTCAGCCTCTTCCTGCCTCTTCTCAGCCTCTTTCTGCCTCTTCTCAGCCTCTTCCTGCCTCCTGCTGTGATACCCATGACACATCATCATCTGCTGCTCATGAGAAGCTACATATTGTGTCGATCAAACGTAGACTTGCTGTGACTCGAGAAACAATCAACTTACAGTTTATATTTTGCAATGCATGAAGCAATGACTTCTTTCATCAGTACCCTAGTCTGCCTTTGCTCCTAAAGTGAAATACTTCTGGCTGAAAAACAGAAGTAAAATATTTTTCATTTTGAAAATGTTTGACGGTTTATAAAAAGTCAGACTGAATCAGATCTCCCTCTCTCTCTCTTAAAACCATCCAACCTCAAACGACTAAAATGTAGTTTGTGTATGAATTATTAATACACTTTTTCATTACACTAAGACACTTGAAGATCGTTTAAAATATTTGAGTACTTCCTAATTCATCCTTCTTACCACAAAGCTAATGTCTCTGTGATTTTGTTTGTGATGTGTCAGAGAAGCGCAGAGCAGCATTGGGGTCTTACCTGTCTCTGGGTGGGCTGCAGAAGGCTCTCTGTACCCAGCCACGGCTCTCAAACACTGGGCTTCTACCTCACTGCTTCCCTCATCACCACCAGGGAGGGAGGAAACGAGGGGGATGGTCTCATAAACCACATCTCTCTTTCTCTTTCACTCTCTCTCCCCCCTCTCTCCCTCTATTTCCCTCTGTCTCTCTCTCTCCCCCCTTTCTCCCTCTATCTCCCTGTGTCTCCCTCTATCTCCCTCTGTCTCTCTCTCCTTCCTCTCTCCCTCTATCTCCCTCTGTCTCTCTCTCCCTCCTCTCTCCCTCTATCTCCCTCTGTCTCTCTCTCTTGCACACTGCTTGAGAGCGTGTTCATATGTGCTGCCCACAGGTTTCTTCATATAGGAACTGGTCAGGGTAAGACTGGCAAAGGACAGCTAAACCACAGCCAGTCCTGTCTCACTGAAATGACCACTTCTTATCAGCATGTTGTCTTTGAGCAGTTTGTTCAACAGGCTGGGCTTCCAGACACACATTTATTCAGTCTGTTAGGATCAGTCATTCATATGTTACATTGCAGAGGGAGAGAGAGGATGAGAGGAATGAGGGAGGGAAAGTAAGATAAAGAGAGAGAGAGGGAATACAATTAATGTATGCAAATACTATACAACTTTTCTGTCATTGAAGTCATACAGTACACATGTTGTGTTCTAAAGCATGTAAGATTCCTGTCCCTGCTGTCCTAACCCTGACCCTGGATCTGCCATCCTAACCTTGACCCTGGACCTGCCATCCTAACCCTAACCCTGGACCTGCCATTCTAACCCTGACCCTGGACCTGCTGTTCTAACCCTGACCCTGGACCTGCTGTTCTAACCCTGATCCTGGACCTGCTGTTCTAACCCTGATCCTGGATCTGCTGTTCTAACCCTGACCCTGGATCTGCTGTCCAAACCCTGACCCTGGACCTGCCATCCTAACCCTGACCCTGGATCTGCTGTCCAAACCCTGACCCTGGACCTGCCATCCTAACCCTGACCCTGGATCTGCTGTTCTAACCCTGACCCTAGACCTGCCATTCTAACCCTGATCCTTGATCTGCTGTCCTAACCCTGGAGGCATCATGTCCCACAGCAGTCCAGCACTTGTCTTCTTCTCCTGTGAAGAACAGGTTCAAAGTCTGATGGAAGCGTACAGGAGGGTTTTTTTCTGACACAAGGAACATGTTTCACAACATCTTGAACTGGTTTGACTTGTGTCTCAGATACGGCTCTGTTGCATCCTTTACTGGATGAGAAGACATCATGTTTTTCTTTATTTCGCAGTTTGGATGCAGCTATTTTTTCTGTTTCCTTTCCGAATATGGCCGAAGTGTCCTCATGAGGGAACATTTTAACGGAAAATCAGTCCCACTAATTTAAAAATGTGTCCTTCAGCAAAGAATTATTCAGTACCATCTAAAACAATCTAATCAGGTTATAAGAGCCTTTGCCTAAAGGAAAAACTAAACTGATTTTTGTACTATTTAAAATTCACAATGCATGTTAAAAGATCAGTAAGTAGAGCCACTCTAATGACAGTAGACCTTCCTTTAGGACAGACAGACAGACAGCCAGATGGAACGACGCCAGACCGAAGACAGACAGGACAGACAGCAGCAGCAGCAGCAGCGCAGCAGCAGGCAGCAGAGGCAGGCAGACAGCAGCCTCCTTTTACACCTTAAATATAACAATACGGGTATAGGGTGTGTCTTTGTAGTGAGCGTGTGATTCAGGGAGTTGAGTGTGTGTGAAATATAATATTCGAACGTGTTCTGTGTCGGTTAGGTGTATATATCTGCGACAGTGTTGGTGGGTAGGGAGCAGCAGCGGGGAGCGCGGTTATATCTGGACAGGTATGATGTGGTAGAGGTGGGGGTATATAATCTGGACAGTGTGTGTGGTAGGTGGGGGAATGATATTCGGACACGTGCTGTGGGTGGGGGTGTATAATCTGGAGAGTGTGTGTGTGGTGGGGGTATATATCTGACAGTATGTAGGTGGTGGGGGAATATATCTGGATCGGTGTGGTGGGTGGGGATCAATCTGACAGTGATGTGTGTGTGTGGGGATATATATACTGACAGTGTGTGAGTGGTGTGGGGTTAATCTGACAGTGTTGTGGGGGGGGTATATCTGACAGTTATTGGTGCGTCGGGTATAAATCTAGCGACAGTGTGTTAGTGGGTGGGGTATATATTGACATGTGTGGTGGTGGGGGTATATATCTGGACAGTGTGTGTGGTGGTGGGGGTATATATCTGGACAGCATGTGGTGTGGTGGGGGTGTGTATATCTGGACAGTGTGGCAGTGGGATGGGCTATATCCTGGACAGTGATGTGTGTGGTGGAGGATATAATCTGGACCAGTGTGTGTGGTGGTGAGGTTCAGATCCCCCCCCCCCCCCCCCCTGCTCCAGTGGGATCTGTAGAGCTGCTTTGAGCGACAGCATTTCCCAACTTGACTGTCAGCAGGAAGGGGGAGGGGCCTGCTGGGGGGAGGGGCCAGTCCTCTCATTACACAATATTTACCCAGCAGGCTGATGTGGCACTGTGAGCCACAAGCATGTCACACACAGAAGCCTGATAACTGGACTTTCCCCTGTTGTAACAGGGGAATAACCCTGTTTTACAACACAAGCCTGGGCCTGGCATATCTCTGTACAACACAAACCTGCTCTTCGAACCTACAGGATCTGTGTTGGTTGTGATGGTAGTGTTCCTTCCCTTACACAGACACACACCATGGCTGCACTGTGGATGACAGAGACACTTACCAGGAGGAAGTGTCCTGGCTCTCTCCAGTGTCAGCTAGGCTGAGAGCTGCCTGGCCACAAGAAACAAATGTGATTAGAAGCTGGCAGAGCCAGCAGACAGACAGCTCATTACCAGACAGGAAGCAGAGCTTCAACACCTGCCCACATCATGACACGGAAATAACATCATGACATAAAAATAACATCATGACATGGAAATACTGACCTTTACCTTACAGATTCTGCAGGCTCCATAAATTACCCTGTATATATATATATATATATATATATATATATATATATATATATATATATATTACCCTGTATATATATATTACCCTGTATATATATTATCCTGTATATATTACCCTCTATATAGATTATCATCTTTACAAATGAATCTCTATACATATTAACCTCTATACAGATTATCCTCTATACAGATTATCCTATATACAGATTATCCTCTATACAGATTATCCTCCCTACAGATTATCCTCTATACAGATTATCCTATATCCAGATTATCCTCCATACAGATTATCCTCTATACAGATTATTCTATATACATATTAACCTCTATACTATACTCTATACCTACTATACTCCATATACATAACCCTCAGATTATATCCTCTATATTCTAACAAGTACAATATTTATTTGCATTATCTAAATTAATGTGCGGGGCTCAACATTGTGGTTGCATACTCATAAATTATATCGCTGCAACCTGTAAATATATTTGGGAACAGTACAAATAATAGTTTGTCACCTGTTTTAATTTCTGAACAAAAAGGATGCCAGCGATCTGTGTTTGGTCTGTTCCAGCTGTAAGAGCCTGGAGCATTGTCCTACCCAACCTTACATAAGCAGCTAAACTTCATCTTTATCTTCTTCACTGAAATGCAGATTTGACATATACACACCGTTACACTGTGATGCAGGCAGCATATCAAGTACCCAGACGCTGGCATAGTTTATCATGTCAGAGAATAGCAATCCTTGTTATTAAGACAGCACACAGACACAGGCAGTAATAGAAAGAATAATCACTTTATTAGATTGAGAACAAAGGGACAGTGGTCTATAACTCATGTCATCTCTGATAAAGAAGCAGCAGGTTCGTTTCCTGACAGGGATGGAACAGTACCCATGAAGATGTGCTGCTGATCGGACTGGAAGATCTTCTTCTAGGTATATTTTATGAACCTAGATATTTTAGCTTGAGTTTGAAAGGATTCAAATGCAAACTCCCCTCCTCAGAGCCACTCCTCCAAAACACATAAACACACACTGCCTGACTCCTGCCAGTGGGAGAACCACAGACAGAGATACAGACAGGCAGACCCACAGACAGACAGAGAGGCAGGCAGGCCCACAGACAGACCCACAGACAGACAGACAGACAGACCGACAGAGAGGCAGGCAGGCCCACAGACAGACAGACAGACAGTCAGACAGACAGAGAGACCGACAGACAGGCAGGCAGGTAGGCAGGCAGACAGATGGACAGACAGACAGACAGACAGACAGACAGACAGACAGACAGGCAGGCAGGCAGGCGAGGTATAGGTAGCCCTTCCAATCCTTGCGTTCCGTCTGGATGCTTTCCAATCCTTTGTTCAGGTCAAACAGGTTGTGTTTATTACGGTCCTGCAACAGTCAAAGCTTTACATTTATTGGCTGCTTTCAGGGTGTGAAGTTTATTTCAGCAAATATGACCAAAGTGCACCTCAACACCAACACGCCAACCCTGCCTTTAACACAGAACAACCTGAACTAAGGCCTCTCCTCCCCTCGGCTGGTTTTGAAGCACCCAGCCAACCAGAATGTTGACCTACTTTGAAGTCAGAAACCTTGACCAAGTTTTACAGCAGTCGGTTATGCAACAGTGTCAAAGGAGGATAGGGTTTTGTGTGACTGTGTGAGATTGTTACATAGAAAACGTTTCAAGTGGCTATGCCATTTACATTAGATTAATTTTCAAGACGCTTGTATCGACACCGATGTGAAAATAGCAGAGAACAACAACTTGTTGCTGTTGTTAGCACTCCACATTATATCGTTTTTTTTCTACATATGATACACTTGAGAAATTGATCATCACCACGAGCATTGTTATCCTATAACTGAAAACAATCGACTAGGAAATAAATGTTCTTTAGAAACAATTATGACATCACCTAATATGCTGACAGATTATTTTTTAAAGGTGCGAGTTTCCACACTAAGGAACAAGTGTTTTTATATCCGTAATTGCTGTAAGTTAATTACATAATAGTTAGAATGACGCAATACATAAACGAACGCTTTAAAAGTGTATTCTTGCCTACTTCTGTTTATTCGCCAACGTCTTTGACAAACGCCCCGTTTCCGTCTTGACGGAAAACCCCAACAAAAGGCACGAGGGAGGGTCCGGTGACGTCAGAACTCCGGCAACACGCGTGAACGCGCATGCAGGCGCTTTTACGATTGGTCGATGTTATTCCAAGCTGGTGTGTGATTGGTCAGAAGTGAGATAGTCGAGCTACATACCCCAGAGTCAGGATCCATTTTGTTGCCATTCAGAGTCGGAGAGGAGAGATAGATCAACACAGCATTACAATAGCAGTTTCACGAGTTGGTGGAAATAACGTTTCTACCATCACACACATCATTTACCCGTCAACCTGACCAATATCTGACAAAGGGATTTTACCATCCAAGCCAGAAAAAGAGTCGGTAAGAGAGAAGCTTTGTAGCAAATAGCAGATGATGTCGTCAGCGTTGAAACTAAGCTTGTTTTCCAACAGTGGCGTCGCCATGTTAGACGGTTTCTTTGTTTTGGTTCTACGCCAGAAACGACAATTTTACATACTTCCGTTCTTTATATTACGTGTATTGTATTAGAATAATTATAAGGACACAAATCTAATGCTTTTTGTTGAAATCTAATAACATGATCGTTGTAAGCTTTGCGCTTGGTGCTAGCCGTTGGTGTGAGTGCTTCTGCTCGTAAACGCACAAAAGCTTTTCAACATTTACGGAATGGGTCTTTTTCGTCGATGATAACAAATGTTTAAAAAATACCGTGCTTGACCTACCTTAGCCTGTTTATAACTGTTATTACCGAGTTTACTATTTGGCCAATAATATGTAATCAACACCTTCCCATCAATTTACACGGATTTGTGTGATTTGGTGTTTGTGTACTGACGCAGTAAGTTAGGGTTCGGTTTAGTTTTTCGACAGTTCTCTTGAATAATATCAGAATGTACGCAGCTATACGACTGAACAATTTCAATATTTCTGAATTGCGGATTGTGTTGATTTTTTCTTTTTAGATTTTCGTCTTCTCGGAGCACCGTGTTCCGAGGTGAATTGATGTTCAGCTCAGGGACGCGAGAAAACATCGCAGATCGGCACATGAAAACCGCAGACCTTGCTGGACACAAAAGTGCAGCGAGAAGTAGATCGAAAACTACTTTGAGGACCTGGAGCCCAATTGGCGAGGAGAAATTAAGAAAGAAGGCTCTTTGCTCATTCCATTTTCTGACAACAAAGAGGTGAGACGACGCCGATGGGGGAGGGGTGATGTTTTGCCCGTCTGTCTCGTTGGCCATTTTGCAGTACCTCTGACGCACGTCTGCACAGACAACATAACATCAACAATAACACTAAATGCTGTTTAAGATGCAACACAAAGTGTTTTTTTTCTTTTTCTGTCGATTTTCTGTCTGTAGAGCATTGATGAGTTAAACTCAGCGTGTGTTCTCTCTCAGGTGACAGTAGAGTTGTAACAGTATGGGAGGAGGAGAGAGATACAACATTCATGCAGCCCACCCTGAGCGTCCCCTACCTAAGAAGACACACCACCTGGGCCGCAGCAAGCAGAAGGGCCGCGACGCCGCCGGCGTGGCGCCGGGTGTGTTCCACCAGGCTCTCCGCAGGGCCGACAAGGCCCCGCTCTGCCCCTGGGCTGCGGAGGCGCGGCAGGCCGCGTCCCCTGATAAGAAGAGCGCTTCGGTCCGCTTCTCCACCAGCTTCGACCCCGGCTGGGAGGGCTCCGTGCCCCACCTCACCATGCTCCTGGGGCCGCAGGGCGGCGTGAGCTACGCAGGGGCCAAGTTTAGCGAGCCTCCATCCCCCAGTGTGCTGCCCAAACCCCCCCATCACTGGACGGCCCGACCCGGGGACCACAGAGAGATGATGGCCTTCCAGCTGAAGAGTCTCCTCAAGGTCCAGGCCTGACCCCGCCCCCCCCAGCCCCGCCCCCCCAGCCCTGCCCGGATCACAGACTTCCTGGCTTGCCCGCCTGCAATGCTGCAGCGCTGTAATACCTGTACGTGTTTAGACTTGGCGCCACCTAGAGATGGGAGGTCAGGCCTGCTTTGCCAGTGTTTGTCACCTGATGGTTTAATGAGCTTTTTAAACAAGTGTACAGGTAAGGCAGTGTTGCAGCCTTGCTGGTGGAGCAGCTGGTGAGCTGCGCTCTGTAACCGACCATGAACTGGATATCCTCCCGAGCTCTCTCTTGTTTTGTTCTTTATTTGGTGGCTGTTGCAGTTCTGAGTCGTCCCCCTCAGAGCTGGGAGGCCTCTCGCAGCTGTTCTGATGGCTGTGTCTGTGGGTGGGTATTGATGAACACTTCACAGGAGAAGACTAAGGTGCTAAAACCCCACATCCCATATTGGTTGACTTTTAAATTTAGACTGTGATCTTTTTAATTCCCCCTCTTCCTGTGTTTGGTGGTACGAGCCACAGGCCTGCAGTGCAGGGCAGGGCAGCCTGCTCTGGTGGAGGTGTGGGTGGAGGTGTGGGTGGAGTTCCCCTCATCCTGCAGGGTGATGTGACACATGGCACAGGCTCTGGGACGACACTCCTGTATTTTTTTTATAGCGCTGTGCGCACTGCACTATAGGAGTGTCCATGCCCAGAACTAAGCTCAGTCATAGCATTATCATGACGTTGCCATGGCGTTACCATGGCTTTATCATGACGTTACCATGGCATTATCATGGCATTATCCAGAGATTCTGTTTAGCGTTGTAGTATAAGAGAAGGGGACACGTGGGGTCTGCTGTGTGTGTTAACCAAAGCAATGTTTTTAGCTGTACTGTTGGACCTGATCCCCAGCACCACATCCTCCATGACCCACTGGCCAGCAGAGCTGTCTCTCTGAGGGGGTCTCTCTGAGGGGGTCTCTCTGAGGGGGTCTCTCTGAGGGGGTCTCCCTGAGGGAGTCTCTCTAAGGGGGTCTCCCTGAGGGTGTCTGGCCCCCCAGCAGGCTGAGTGGGAGGGCTTTCCCTGTGGGGCCCCAGGCCCTGCTGGTGCTTCAGGTGGGAGGGCCTGCCTGCCTGCTGGGGGGCAGGGTGTGTTGTGGCCTAGCGGATGCAGGGTCAATCCACAGGTGTTTACATTTAGAAGCAGGTCTCAGAACGTAGCTGCACTGCCTCTTGCATTGCAGTCAGGTCTGTGTTCATGTGTTCCTGGCCGAAGTGCGTTGTGGATGGTCTCCCGGTAGACTGTGAAGACACTCCAGTGTCTTCTTCCTCTCCTGTAGAACTGTAACAGCCAGTTAAGGGATGACTGAACAAGCGTTGAGAGCTTGCAGATATGTGAAGAGCCATGTAAATAAGGACGTGTTGAAGAGTGCGTGTAGCATATGTACATTTTGCAGGGAAATTTGAAACCTGCTCGATAAAGTATTTTAGTAATACACTGAATGTATAAGTCATGCTAAGGACTTGACTTAACTTCAAATGCTGAAGATTATTTTTGTAAAAAAAAAACAGAAAAAGAACTGCCTTCGGCATGCCAGTACCCCAGCACTGTGTCCTGTTGCCAGTGATCTTGCACATAATGTTTTTATTGTTTTGTATCATGCACAGTGTAGGGTACGCAATGCTGCAGTGCACTAAGAAAAACTCCACATTTCAATGACTTCAGGAGACTTGGATTTGTATGAATTGTTTTGATTTCTGAATGCTCTTGTAACTTGAGGTGTTTTTTTGTTTTTATTGTCTTAACCTTATCGTGCCTGCCATGTATTCCAACACTGAAAAGTTGTGGAACTGTAACGAGTAGATTTTGGTGTTTGGGTTGGTACAGTCTAGACAGGTAGCCAGACGTTTGTTCAGTAACGTTGGTGTCTGAATGTGAGGGCTCTTGTGTCCCCTACCCTCCCCCTTGGATGTGTGGCCTGGTGTGTGTGTGTGTGTGTGTCCTGGATGTGAGGCCTGGTGTGTGTGTGTGTGTCCTGGATGTGAGGCCTGGTGTGTGTGTGTGTGTGTGCTGTCTGGACTGTGAGCTGTATGTGGTGTGTGTTCCCTGGATGTGAGGCCTGTGTGGTGTGCTGTGTGTCCTGGATGTACCGGGCTGGTGATGTTCTGTGTGTGTCCGGATGTGAGGCCTGGTTGTGTGGTGTCCGTGTGAGGCCCTGGTGTGTAGTGTCCTGGATTGAGGCTTGTGTGTGGTGTGTTGTGTCCTGATGTGAGCCTGTGTGTGATGTGTGTGCTGTGTGTGTCTGATGTGAGGCCTCGGTGCGTGTGTTGTGTTGCTGTGTGTCCTGATTTGAGGGCCTCTGTGTGCGATGTGATGTTCCTGGATGTGAGGGTCCTGGGTGTTTTGTGTGTGTGTGTCCTGGATGTGACCTGGTGCCTGTGTGTGTGTGTGTGTGTGTGCCTGGCCCCTGTGTGTGTGTGTGTGTGTGTGCCCTGGATGTGAGGCCTGGTGTGTGTGTGTGTCCTGGATGTGAGGCCTGGTGTGTGTGTGTGTGCCTGGATGTGTGCCCCCCCCCCCCCGCCCCCCCCCCCCCCCCCCCCCCCCCCCCCCGCTGGTTAACACATGACGCTCTGTCTTACAGATGGAGCCACTCCCACTACTTATTGTTTTTATTTCAAAATGTTTTTATTTCAAAATGTTTTTATTTTATGATTAACGATTCATACATTTCTGAGTCTCTTTGAAAGGAAAAAAATTTTTTGGGGAGCTCCTGAAGTTTGATAAATTGGCTGTTAATGAAACCCACTTGTTCCCTGTCACCTATGGTTATGAAATGCCCAATGTTTTATTCAATTTGGAAAAAGAAACAAAATGTTTTTAATTGGTAAAGACTAAAGTATAAACCAAAAAAATAAATCCCTTTCCTCCCCTACGGATCGTCTCTTTACTGACCAGCTGCGACACCACCACCACCCTCATGTAACCACCACCCTCATGTACCCACACACCACCACCCTCATGTATACTAACATGACCCTCATGTACCCACCACCCTCATGTACCCACACACCACCCTCATGTATACTAACATGACCCTCATGTACCCACCACCCTCATGTACCCACACACCACCCTCATCTACACTTCAGAACTTAAAGTACAACAATTCTGACTGCTGAAATTAGAATTAACTATTCCACAGAACTTTTAAAAGATGACCAACAAATTCAATGGCGTTTAAATGCATGATGTATTCAACAGCTTTTAAAATGCAGTACTTTAATTTGCCCCCATATATATATATATATATATATATATATATATACTGTATATGAGATTGCTTGATTACTGAACATGATCATTTTCTAGTAAGATTAACGAAGCCTTTCTAAAGGAGCCAAATGCTTTGATCAGAATGAAAACGTATTTCCTTTTCATTCAGATCAAAGCACGGTTCAATATTTTGATCTTCCTGTTCCTATGCAGAAACCCAAACATGCATAACTACATCTTACGACGTACATCCAATCAAGTACTCTGAAGAAAGTTTCAACAGGCAAAGTGAAATAGAATGGTTTATTGATGAGCAAAAAGCATATTTGATAAAACAGCCTTGAAATAATACCGATGGGCACTTCAAAAAATATATCTGGATTTAAGTCTTGATCTTCACATGCAGATAAACTAAAAACAACCGAGACAAATAGACTGCGGAGAGCAGACATCTTGCATTAGGATGCGATTACAGAACTGTTGTTTATAAACATGTAGCCAAACAGTCACACACTCTGCACTGCTAAACAAACGTAGCTTTTAGGAAACACACAACCAAATGAAACACAGGATGCTGACAGAGTTGGTCTGAAAGGAAGTAGAATTAGCTTCAACACTTTAACAGAGACCAACATTCAACAGATCTGAAAACTACCATAAAAATAATCCAAATGACATTGATAAAAACGTTGCTGCCACTTGTTCTTTTAACAAAAATATTTCCACCGATACAGGATGTTTCACCCACTGTTACATGGAAGTACAAAAAGAGGCTACGTTTGGGGCTAACCTCATCCATCCCTCTGGTCTCCTCCCCTCCCGCCCTCATCCATCTGCACATGGGACCAACGAACCACTTCACAACACTTAACTTCGTATCTTGTAAACCTAATCTGAAGCTTCACCGTCTCCCTCTCAAAACTGGCCACACATCCCACCGCTACCATGACAACTGAGGTAGAACCAGAGAGACAGGCGCGGAAGTCAGTGGTCGCTTGCTACCGTCATCAACATGGTGTACACCAACACCTTCGGGAGACAGGACGAGGGCGGGGAGACAGGACGAGGGCGGGGAGACAGGACGAGGGCGGGGAGACAGGACGAGGGGGGGAGACAGGACGAGGGCAGGGAGACAGAAGAGCAGTACCAGGAGCTCAGTGGCCCCCAGACTTGCGTCCAGCCCAGGATCGGGAACGAGAGCGCGAGCGGGAGAGTGAGCGGGAGAAGGAGCGTGAGGGTGAGTGTCCAGGGCCCTGCCTCTGGGAGCCAGAGGGATGGAAGTCATCAACGGGACCAGGGGACTTGGAGGGAGACTTCCGGGCCTTGGGCCGCGCCCTGGGGGGGGAGGCGGAGCGCGAGGCGGAGCGGGAGCGCATGGGCGGGGCGTGGTGCATCCTGTGGTCACGGGGAGGGCCACGGTACCTGGCAGGAGACAACAGTAGACATCATTAACAGCCACAGTACGGTTTCTTAAGAGGGTCCTGTTCTGCAGCTCCTCAACTAGCCTGAGCGAGAGACAAGCAGAGGAGCGAGAGAGCAACACAGCGATGGTAGCAGAAACTAAACAGGCTGACACACACAAACAGGAGGGTAGGAACATTCTTACAGGGGCCATGTTTCTACTGAACACGTTACAACCATCTAGAGCTCCACCCACCGTTCGTTGTCATGGCTTCTGCTGCGTCTGTGTCGGCCGTAAGACCTGGATCTGAGAAGACAAACACGTCAAACTTGTTCATCGGTAACAGCCCTGATAGCAGGGGTGGATGGTGAAGATTTCAGAAGGAAGCTAACTCAGTAGACAGGAGGACAACTCCCAGGCTAACTGCTAAATGCTGACTGCTAGCTAAAAGCTAACTGCTCAAGCTAAATGCTGACTGCTAGCTAAAAGTTAACTGCTAAAAGCTAAATATTAGCTAAAAGCTAACTGCTAAAGCTCAATGCAAGCTAAAAGCTAAAGCTAAACGAGGGCAGAAGTGGTGTGCGAGGTGGACTCACTCCCGGGGGCTGGGGGAGCGCCGTGGTCGCCGGTCGTAGGAGGGGCTTCGCGAGCGTCGCCGGTCGTAGCTTCGGCTGCGAGACCTGCGGCGTCGGCCATCGCGCTCATAGTCGTCATGGCGAGAGAAGCTGCGTGGGGAGCTCTCCTTGGTCTTCATCTGTCCAGGAGCTGCAGGGAGACAACAGGCTTAGAAGGCATGCTGCACTCATGCAACAACTTATCTGAAATATGAACCACGTTTAAGGGACAAGTTTACACAAGGAAGTTACAATGGCAGACAGGGGCATGCTGTAAACATGAACGTTTGAGTGCACAATCCTTAAATATAATATGTCAACAAGACTAACAATACTGTACGATGTTAAATATAAAGTAAGAATGCAGACATGCTCATATCTTTACGCTCTACATCTGTATGTTGTAACAGTTTGAGATGCCTGTCTGTGTAAGGGAACTATTTATGATGAGATAACAGATACCGCTGATAAGATGAAAAATATAAATACCACATTGTAGAGGTCTTACTTTTACGATCTCCCTGAGCAAACTGGATCTCGATCTGTCGCCCACAGACCCACTTCCTGTCCAGGTTGTGCAGGGCATCTTCAGCGTCACGCACGTCTTCGAACGTGGCCACAGTTAAGGCTTTTCCACACAGGGGGAGTGGGACAAAACTAACCAACACACTCTTCTAAAACACCCTGAACAACTCCAGACCAGACCAACGACACAACTAAAGGCGGCCATACTGACGGACGACACGGCAAACAGCTAAAGATGGTTACAGATCAAAGTAATCACATCAGTGTCTTGATTTAAAATTACAAAGTCGAACACTTTAACAAACCGGATCCAGATCGGTTTGTTTGGAGAATGCAAACACAGAGGTGATGATCAGGATATGATAGGATACAAATATTTGGCTTTTTACCTTTAAAACGCTTGGTCTTTGACCTTCAGCTTGGTCTTTCTGCTCTTTAACGGCTTGTCAGAAGAACTTGAGACTTGTCTTTGCCCAATAACCTCTTTTCATCTCTTTGGTAGTCAAACGGAGGTGCGACACCCTCTCTGGTGACTGTTTTCTCCTCTTTGTATCTTCATGCTTTAAATTGCTCTTTATTTTCCAAATTCCATCTATTTTCATGTCTCCTGAATGCCTTTGTCTTGCCTCTACCCTACACCCGCCTTTCAACTTTGTTTGCTGTGGGCGACTCCGGGTCTTTATGTCTGTACAATGTCTAAGGCAACAGAAGAAACGTTGGTTAGGCGATGTCAAACCATACCTTGATACATTCTGTATCTGTTAAGTCATTTACATATTGATCCCCATCATGTAGGCATTTCGCTAAAACAGGCATTCGACTGTTCCACGTGCATACCCACATACAAATTGTACACACGACACGCGCGCGCACACAGACGGGCGCGCACGCACACACACACGGGCGCGCGCGCACACTCAAACACAACAATGACCTGAAACAGTGGAACGTGACAATAATCAGATACACAGCGAATAAAGGATATTGAATGTAAGCAAATCCTCTTGGTCGTCGAGTATAGAAGTCAAGCGGAATGTAGACATCTACAATAGGCCCGTAACGACCAAACTCACGACGTAAATCCTCTGGCCTGAAGTGTCGTGAAATAAGGACATTTAGACCTATCTGACTGGATCCATGACAGCCCTACAGTGGCCCGTGGGGACCATTGCTGATAAGGCATCTCCGCACAGCACAGCCGCGTGTTAACGTAACACACCGGCCCAAGTTACTTCGGGATACCGTGTAACCAGCTGTAACTAACCGTGCATTCAGTATGTGTTTGAAGACATGGATTTGTACAAGTATAAATATATAGATAATATAAATATATATATATATATATATAGAGAGAGAGAGAGAGAGAAAGCGTACGAACATAATTTATTACCCGTATCACAGACAGCGTTTAAACTAACAGTACCTCCCATTATTAGCAATAGGCTAACTGGAACAGCTTTGTCGCTAGTATCAAGGCATCGTCGCGTTTGGACTGAAAACTTTCCATTTCAGAGCATACCTCGCTTAACTACCTAGAGCTGCTTTTGATTATAGCCGTCTATAGTCTGTAGCACTATAGATCTAGGTCCCTAACTACATATAACCTATTTCTTATACAGCTAGTCTAACAAAACTACATTTAACGCTGGTGAGTCTAGATGCCTGCTACAGCTAGCCCTAACTTCAAGTTTATAACCGCTACAAACGAACAATCATTAGCTAGCTAGCTAGCGACTAGCACTGTGTAGCTATTCGCTAGCTAGCCATAGCTAGCTATACGAGCCAGTTCGCCTAACCGCGTAACGTGAGAGGCCAAGGATTATAGCTACCTGGATTCGTCCGAGATGTTTCTAATGAAGAGTGAGGTGTTCGGAGGCCTCAGATACCTGGCCATGGTAAATCTAACCAGTAACAGTAATGTACTACAGTTGAAGTTAACTCCGGGCTTGTAGGCCGATGGCTCCGGGCTGCCTCGCTGCTGTGGAAGGCTGAAATTATGACTTACGCGCGTAAGATTCGTTCTTTTTGAACGAATCTTTAAAGTGAATCAAATGAACTGAATCCCCCCCCTCAAATTCGTTCATTTGAGTCTCTGTCTAAGCTTCTGCTTTACACGAATCAAATGAACTGTCTAAGAAAAGAAGAAGCCGTTAAGAAATGTTACCACAAGTTATTTAGGTTTGTTCTGTTCACCATTTCGTCCGCGAACAAGCGAATCACCTGAAATTATTTGCAAATCAGCAAATGAATCAGTGAACAATCAGAAAAGATTTGAATTTCCGAAATGAATTAAAACTCCTGCACTGCGCATGCTCGGCAGTCTGCGTGGCTCTCAAGATAATGGGAGGTGACCTATGACCTCACGGCCATTTTAACTTACTGCCTAGACACGACTACGTTTTAATGACAACGTGAAGCTCGATTGTGGGCAATTGTCGGTTTATATACGTGTATTCAAGTATGCGATTACTCAATACTCAATTGTCAACTTTAATCTTTTTTATTTGGCCAATTGTTGTATGATCCACGTTCAAAGCTTACCACACTATAACCGTTCTGCAACAAATTTCTTCTTTTGTATGTTTCATTCAATCAACACATTGAAACCTACTGGTTAGGTTTGCCCTGTATTACTAAACCTCTGCTATGAGTCTAGCTTCTGTTGTCCGGTTACTTATTAGTAACAACTTTGTTGCACAGCACAGTATAAAGTGTACGCATTCATTATTTCAATCAACCATAGATTTTAAGAAATAGATTCTCTCCGCAGTTGTTACGTTGTTACTGTTGCAGAAGCAATAGACAGTCCGTCATATATAACGCATTCGTACTTTTTTTTGCAGGCCCCGACACTACTATTTTGAAAAGGCAAATGAAAATAAGAAAGTAAAATCGTTTATATCGTAGGAATTTTGCGATCTAAGTCTAATATCACGTTAAGACGTGTTATATCCAAAATGACGCATCAATGCATCGGGGTACAAGTTCATTTTAATGTTTCGTTTTTTTTAGTTTTTTTTTTTACATTGTCTAAAGTCTTGTTTTCCCCCAACATAACTACGCGATTTGACGGATCACTTGCAGATTGTACATCCATTTGAACTCGGCACCAGCGTGGTGTCAAGTAAGTGCCTATGCTGTCGACAGGGGGCGCTGCCTCGCTTCCACATGGAATTGCCATTTGAATAAAGACTTGTTTTTAACTTGCCAGTATCAAATGCAATGTAGTGCACTAGGCTTTCGTTGAAATTGTATTAAAAATAATTCAAACTGAATTTACGATTGCATTTTAATTTGGCCATTGAATTGCCATTTGAATTAATAAACATAAAAAATGTATATTGATTATAATAAAGAGTCTAATGATCGGCCATACAGTTGTTCTGTTCTCTGCTTGCGTAGTGTAAGTAACTGATGAAGACAATCACACAAGTCAACGATGATGTCAAGCAGCCAGTTTATTTAAATAGCCAGTATGTCTCCCACCAGGATCACATCTTCTTGCTCTTCCTGATGAGCGATGTGGAGCCCACTGTCAGAGTCTGCAGCAGAGGGAAATATCACATCATTAAGTCCTCATTTCCAAATCACATACGGCTTTATTGTACTCATCCTCACAGACGTGTGTGGGAACAGAGGGATTGTGTGAATGTCAGTAAGACAGTAACAGCAGTACCAACCTCCCACATCTCTCCTCCCTTCAGTTCCTGAACATGAGAGAACTTCTCTGTGTTGCACACCATCTTGCCACCCTCCATCTTGACGATGCACTGAAGGCCAACATGCAGGGGAGACAAGGTCACAGAGAACATGAATGGATTGATACATTGCTGCTATTTACAGACTCAGCACAGCAGTGAGAGAGAGAGGACTGCAGGAGAGAGAGACAGGACTGCAGGAGAGAGAGAGGCAGGACAGCAGGAGAGAGAGGACTGCAGGAGAGAGAGACAGGACAGCAGGAGAGAGAGACAGGACTGCAGGAGAGAGAGAGGCAGGACAGCAGGAGAGAGAGAGACAGGACAGCAGGAGAGAGAGAGACAGGACAGCAGGAGAGAGAGACAGGACTGCAGGAGAGAGAGACAGGACAGCAGGGACGTACACGTTCAGACCAGATACAGACCAGGTATAGACCAGGTATAGACAGGTACAGACCAGGTACAGACCAGGTATAGACCAGGTATAGACCAGGTACAGACCAGATACAGACCAGGTATAGACCAGGTATAGACAGGTACAGACCAGATACAGACCAGGTATAGACCAGGTATAGACAGATACAGACCAGGTACAGACCAGGTATAGACAGATACAGACCAGGTACAGACTAGGTATAGACAGATACAGACCAGGTACAGACCAGGTATAGACAGGAATAGACCAGGTATAGACAGGTACAGACCAGGTACAGACAGGTACAGACCAGGTACAGACAGGTACAGACCAGGTACAGACCAGGTATAGACAGGTACAGACCAGGTATAGACCAGGTACAGACCAGAACAGACAGGTACAGACCAGGTACAGACAGGTACAGATAGATACAAACCAGGTACAGACCAGGTACAGACCAGGTATAGACCAGGCACAGACCAGGTACAGACCAGGTACAGACAGGTACAGACCAGGTACAGACCAGGTATAGACAGGTACAGACCAGGTATAGACCAGGTACAGACCAGGTACAGACCAGGCACAGACCAGGTACAGACCAGGTACAGACCGGTACAGACCAGGTACAGACCAGGTACAGACAGGCAAGACAGGTACAGACCAGGTACAGACCAGGTACAGACAGGTACAGACAGATATAGATCAGGTACAGACAGGTACAGACAGGTACAGACAGGTATAGACCATGTACAGACAGGTACAGACCAGGTACAGAGAGGTACAGACAGGTACAGACAGGTACAGATCAGGTACAGACAGGTACATACCAGGTACAGACAGGTATAGACCAGGTACAGACAGGTACAGACCAGGTACAGACAGGTACAGACCAGGTACAGACAGGTATAGACCAGGTACAGACAGGTACAGACCAGGTACAGACAGGTACAGACCAGGTACAGACAGGTACAGACCAGGTACAGACAGGTAGGAGCCCCAAGCAGCCTGCTAATGTACCTTCAGCTTCCTGCCATCCATGGTCGTGATCTCAGCTTCTTTGCCGATGGTGAAGGTGTTGGTGACAGATTTGCCAGGGGTTTTGGAGGTGATGACAAAGTCGTTACCATTTTGCTGGATCTCTGTTACAGGCTTGATGTCCTTGGCCAGCTTGATGACATCTTCTGGAAGGGCTAGCAGTCAGGACAAAAAGCTACAGTTTAGGATTAGGGTAGAGGGGTAAGGGTAGAGGTGTTAGGGTAGAGGGGTTTGGGTAGAGGGGTTAGGGTAGAGGGGTTAGAGTAGAGGGTTAGGGTAGAGGGTTAGGGTAGAGGGGTTAGAGTGGAGAGGTTAGAGTAGAGGGTTAGGGTAGAGGGGTTAGAGTGGAGAGGTTAGAGTAGAGAGGTTAGGGTAGAGAGGTTAGAGTAGAGGGGTTAGAGTAGAGCGGTTAGAGTAGAGGGGTTAGAGTAGAGGGGTTAGAGTAGAGGGGTTAGGGTAGAGAGGTTAGAGTAGAGAGGTTAGAGTAGAGAGGTTAGAGTAGAGGGGTTAGGGTAGAGAGGTTAGAGTGGAGAGGTTAGAGTAGAGAGGTTAGGGTAGAGAGGTTAGAGTAGAGGGGTTAGAGTAGAGCGGTTAGAGTAGAGAGGTTAGAGTAGAGAGGTTAGAGTAGAGGGGTTAGAGTAGAGAGGTTAGAGTAGAGAGGTTAGAGTAGAGGGGTTAGGGTAGAGAGGTTAGAGTAGAGAGGTTAGAGTAGAGAGGTTAGAGTAGAGGGGTTAGAGTAGAGAGGTTAGAGTAGAGCGGTTAAATCATCCCGAGCACCCCAGTGAGTCAGAGCGACAGGTTCACTCACAGATAGCTCTGAGGAACTCCTCGTAGTTCTCCTGAGCGTACACCTGCCATGTTCCACTGAAGGCCATGTTCTGCTGGGGCGGTTCTGATGGGGCAGTTCTGATGGGGCAGTTCTGATGGGGCGGTTCTGATGGGGTAGCTTCTGCTAGCTGGGGCGCTCCACGGTGGCCCGGGTACTTATGCTGTTTTGCAACAGGGGGTCTGGCCTCTGTCTAATCAGTAACACCGACTGTGTAGTAATCCAGTGTGTTTGAACAACCTAGAGTTCAGTTCCTCCTGTGTTTGGTTTGACCCTGACTCACAGTCAAGGGGTGTGACAGGAGGACAGTTTGAGCTGGTGAGATGAATGTTCATGACAACGCTCTGGCTTTCTTACAGATCATAACGCAGGAATTCAAGTACACCAGGGCTGGAAGGTGGTCAAACTGTGCCAAATCCTAAATTGCATTTTGTAACATTTATGAGTTTAAAGACAACATACACATCCTGGAACCTAACATGTATTAAGTGTTTAACAACAGCAGACAACAAACATCTCTCAGGTTTCTCAACAAGTGCCTGACAGACCTGATGAGTACTTATGAGGTAAAGATAGATTGAAAGATTTCCATCATTTGGCATCTGTGATCTGTATGTATCCCATAATAAGCCTGCCCTGCTAGTAGTGCAACCGGGCAACCCGACTGTTGTCCGGGAGGTCAACAACACTGTGGGCAATTTGCAGAAAAGACTCTTGCATAATGATACCAGGAGTAAATAACGTCACGCTTAGAATTGTTCCATTTCTTTATCGTTTGACTAAATCTGCATTGATTAATGGGTAAACTGAGCATTCTGAAGATCTAACATGTGCAATATGATAAAGCCACATGTTCATGCATGTTTAAGGGAGTGAATCCAGGAGACAAAAGCTGAGAGAAACTTTATTGAACAGCACCGGTCCAGAGGAAGAGCAGCAGAATACAGCAGAGAGTTGAGATGAGCAGGGAAGATTCAGATACAGGCTAAACTAAGGAGCTACAGTCACTTACGTGAACGGCACTGACAAAATTGAAGGGAACCATTACTTTCTCAATTTCCCCTCTTGACGATCGATAAAGTTTAATCTTGTTTGGTCTGTAACTGTTCCCACGGCATCGCTACTGAAATACTGCACCTTCTACTCTGAGATGAGAGCTAGGCTGATCATGTTACCAGCTGTACCAGGAAAGCTTTCTGAACCTATCAGTCTACACACACCATTACAGTGTCTACACAGCCATGATAAGATTCACTGTTGTATGTCAATTAAAACATTTGAACATTTCTCTGGTAGTCTAGTCCAGTGATTCAAACTAGATTCTCATTCTTAGATTATAATGATTATTTCTCTTCTCACGTAACCCTTCTTATGTACTTTGGTATACACACAAGTACTAACCGTACACAAACACACACACACTAAGGCTACTAACCCTTCTTCCCACTATGACGTTGTTGATGTAAATACAAAAGGGATTAGTATCACGTTTTTTATGAAAAAAAATAAGGGGTTAATATGACATATCCGATGAAAATACATAAGGGGAATATGACGTTTTTGGCTGAAAAGACGTAACGTGTTCCGTCCCGGTCGTCTCTCTTCTCTCTCTCTCTCTGTCTCTTTGTATCTCCCTTCATCTCCCTCTATTTCTCCCTTTCTCTCTCTATCGTCTCTCTCTCTCTCCCGTCCCTCTCCTCTGCGGTTCTGACGTTTTTTGAGCTGAAAAGACGCCTTGGGCGTTAGTACTCTCTCTCTCCCTCTCTCTCCATCTCTCTCTCTCTCTCCCTCTCTCTCTCCCTCCCTCTCTCTCTCCCTCTCCCTCCCTCTCTCTCTCTCTCTCTCCCTCTCCCTCTCCCTCCCTCTCCCCCCTCTCTCTCTCTCCCTCCCTCCCTCCCTCTCTCTCCCTCTCTCCCTCTCTCTCCATCTCTCTCTCTCTCCCCCTCTCTCTCTCCCTCCCTCCCTCCATCACTCCATCTCCACAGCGTCTGGAGGTGGTTTCTCCCCATGCTTGTACACGCTCACAGTCACGTTGACTGTCTGGGATCCGTGTTGGTTGCGTACGAAGATGCTGTATCTCCCGGAGTCCTGGCTGGTCACGCTGTTGACCGTGAGGGTGCTGGACTTGGGCTCCTTGGTGATGGAGAACTGACCCCCTGACACGATCTCCCGGTCGTTCCTCAGCCAGAACATCTCAGGGGTGGGGTCTCCGTCAGCGAAACAGGTGAGGCACAGAGACTGGGGGAGACATGTCTCATACTTCATAAAGATCCCAGACACAAGCAAGGTTATGACAATGATGTCACCTGTGACAGTCAGGTGACCTGTGACATTCAGGTGACCTGTGACAGTCAGGTGACCTGTGACAGTGATGTCACCTGTGACAGTCAGGTGACCTGTGACAGTCAGGTGACCTGTGACAGTGATGTGACTTGTGACAGTGATGTGACCTGTGTCAGTCAGGTGACCTGTGACAGTGATGTCACCTGTGACAGTCAGGTGACCTGTGTCAGTCAGGTGACCTGTGACAGTGATGTGACCTGTGACAGTGATGTCACCTGTAACAGTCAGGTGACTTGTGACAGTGATGTCACCTATGACAGTCAGGTGACCTGTGTCAGTGAAGTGACTTGTGACAGCGATGTGACCTGTGTCAGTGAAGTGGTACCTTATCCTCCATGATAGCAACAACATCTGGAAGGCCTTTTGTCACTCTGGCACAATCTGAAAAGCATAAAACATGAAACATGAGGTAGAGGTAGCCCTGCTCCGCACATAAGGCTCATTCTAGCTCTACGAAGTACTGGAACAGAACATCTCTAAATACAGGAATAGAACAGTTCAAAATACAGGAACAGGACATCTCTAAATACAGAAACAGAACAGTTCTAAATACAGGAACAGAACAGTTCTAAATAGAGGAACAGAACAGTTCTAAAACAGGAACAGAACAGTTCTAAATACAGGAACAGAACAGTTCTAAATAGAGGAACAGAACAGTTCTAAAACAGGAACAGAACAGTTCTAAATAGAGGAACAGAACAGTTCTAAATACAGGAACAGAACAGTTCTAAATAGAGGAACAGAACAGTGCTGTACTCACTCTTTTCTGCTACTGCTACCTGCCTTGAGAACAGAAACAGAAACAGTTATAAATGTATATTTATTATATTCAGTTATACATTTGGTGCTCAGGTGAACTTATGTGACACAGAAGTCATTTTAGTGCAGTTATCATGCCTGACTGAAGGTGCAGGAAACCACACTCAGATGGTTATTTACAGTGTCAATAGTAATGGATGGTTTTGGAGATAGAAACACAGAAAACTATTCCAGGGACTTTCAGTGCTCTCAGGAATGACGAGTCGCATAGCCAGAACATTAAATCTTATCAGAGCTTGACATTTCTATCCATTAAATATGTTTGAAATATCATTTTTGACATAATAAAAATGAGTACATCTGTCTCAGGAAGATATTGCTGGTAAGTGTGGAGGGCAGGGTCTACAGGGCTGAGGGCGGGGTCTACAGAGCTGAGGGCGGGGTCTACAGGGCTGAGGGCGGGGTCTACAGGGCTGAGAAGGTTAGAGGTTCAAAGTCCAAAGTATTTTTAAAGGCTATTTGCACAGATCACACAGGGTAACACAGGAAATCATATTAGAGAACACTAATAAAGAATGTTAAACACAGATCACACAGGGTAACACAGGGAATCATAGAAGAGGACACTGATAAAGAATGTTAAACACAGCATTAAACTCAACCACAGCAGATCAGCAGACTTGGAAACTCACTTCAGTCTCTGGAACTCCAGCAAGGCATCTGCAAACACTGAAGCACACAGACACAAATCACATGTGACTAACAAGACTAACTACATGTGTGACTAACAAGACTAACTACACATGTGACCACCAGACTAACTACACATGTGACCACCAGACTAACTACATGTGTGACCACCAGAGAGGTCGAGAGAGCGACTGACCTTGTCCAGAGAGGTCGAGAGAGTGACTGACCTTGTCCAGAGAGGTCGAGAGAGCGACTGACCTTGTCCAGAGAGCGACTGACCTTGTCCAGAGAGGTCGAGAGAGGCACTGACCTTGTCCAGAGAGGTCGAGAGAGCGACTGACCTTGTCCAGAGAGCGACTGGCCTTGTCCAGAGAGGTTGAGAGAGGGACTGACCTTGTCCAGAGAGGTCGAGAGAGCGCCTGTGCGTCTCCTGTCCGTCGGACATCTCCAGCGTGTACTTCCCCTTGTCATTCTCCGTAGGAGCCTGGATCAGCAGCCACAGCTTCTGCATGCTGCTGCCTGGCTTGGCTCTGGGATCCTGGTCAACACGCTTCTCCCTGGTGGACGGACGGATCAGTGGTTCAAGCATCTTACTGAAGATCAAGAAGTGGCCATCTAGTGTGATAGTGTCAGCTGTGATGGCGTGCTGTTTAAGTTGTGCGTTGTCGTGGCAATAATCAGCCTCCATTACTTCCACAGAACCAGGAATAAACTTGTTACCTGTTAAATCTGGTTATCAAACACACAACCAACAGGGGGCAGCATGGGCCTGCATTTGTGATTTCAACTGTTAAAGTCAGTGATGCAACTAGCTTGACAGTCAGGTAGCCAGCCAGTCAACCAGCCAGCAAGTAAGACAGCCAGACAGTCAGTCAACTTGTCAGCCAGCCAGGTGGCCAGGCAGGCAGGCAGCCAGCCAGCCAGCCAGCCAGCCAGCGAAGGGGGACGGGAGAGGAGCCAGGTGATGCTACTTACTGGAGGCTCCAGCTGGTCTTCATGTAGTTGAGGTAGTATCTGAGAGAGCAGTACAGCTTGAAGCCTTCAGCAGTGCACTGAACCCTCAGAGGGCTGGCCGATAGCGCTGGGGGAGAGACAGGGGGAGAGACGGGGGGAGAGAGTGAGCGGGAGAGAGAGAGACATGCTTCTAACAAATCACAACACAAACGACTGCTCTGCTGTGTGTTGGAGGGGGGGGGGGGGAGTGATTTTACAGTGACAAGGCTCTCTCTGTTAGGATCAAACACAACTCTATGAATTCATGCATGAATCAATGTTAACGTTTTGAACATTAGCCATCATCCCTGCTGGAGAGCCACAGCTACAGAAGCCTGGGAGAACAGCGTGTGTTTCCACACTGGGACACATGAACTCACCACACTGTTTGCTCAGATGTTGGAGAAGCTTGTCGTATTCTGTAAATAAACAGGAAGTGAAGATGAAGTCAGGCTCTCTGATAGGACAAAACAGGACATGGTCCTGGAGAAGCCTTGTCACTTACACAGAAATCAAAACAATACTGACAAATATGAAACGAGCATGGATGGGTGTGTGTTTGTGTATAATGTTTGTGTGTTTGTGTATAATGTGTGTGTATAATGTATGCCTTGTGAGTGTGTATAGTGTGTGTTGTGTAGGGTTGTGTTGTGTTTGTGTATAATGTTTGTGTGTTTGTGTATAATGTGTGTGTGTATAATGTGTGCATTGTGAGTGTGTACAGTGTTGTGTTGTGTTAGGGTTGTGTTTGTGTATAGTGTTGTGTTGTGTTAGGGTTGTGTTTGTGTATAATGTGTTGTGTTGTGTTAGGGTTGTGTGTGTATAGTGTTGTGTTGTGTTAGGGTTGTGTTTGTGTATAGTGGTGTGTTAGGGTTGTGTTTGTGTATAGTGTGTTGTGTTGTGTTAGGGTTGTGTGTGTATAGTGTTGTGTTAGGGCTGTGTGTGTGTTTATAGTGTTATGTTGTGTGTGTGTGTGTATAGTGTTGTGTTGTGTTAGGGTTGTGTGTGTGTTTGTGTATAGTGTTGTGTTAGGGTTGTGTGTATAGTGTGTTGTGTTAGGGTTGTGTGTGTATAGTGTTGTGTTGTGTTGTGTTAGGGTTGTGTGTGTGTTTGTGTATAGTGTTGTGTTAGGGATGTGTGTGTGTGTAGTGTTGTGTTGTGTTAGGGTTGTGTGTATATAGTGTTGTGTTGTGTTGTGTGTATATAGTGTTGTGTTGTGTTGTTGTCACCTGCATCCAGCAGCTCCAGCATGCTCACATCCTGTCCTCTGCTGTCAGACACCACGGCTCTGTAGGTTCCTGCCTCCTTCTGGGTCACCTGACCTCACCACAACACACACAACTCAACACTCAGACAACTCAACACACACACAACTCAACACAGACAACTCAACACACAGACAACTCAACACACACAACTCAACACACAGCACACCACAGCACACAGAGCACCAGAACACAGCACACCACAATACACAGACAACTTAACGCGTGTGTACCTGAGGTGTACCTGAGGTGTGTGTGTGTACCTGAGGTGTGTGTACCTGAGGTGTGTGTGTACCTGAGGTGTGTGTACCTGAGGTGTGTGTGTGTACTTGAGGTGTACCTGAGGTGTGTGTGTGTACCTGAGGTGTGTGTACCTGAGGTGTGTGTGTGTACCTGAGGTGTACCTGAGGTGTGTGTGTGTACCTGAGGTGTGTGTGTGTACCTGAGGTGTGTGTACCTGAGGTGTGTGTGTGTGTACCTGAGGTGTACCTGAGGTGTGTGTGTGTACCTGAGGTGTGTGTACCTGAGGTGTGTGTGTGTACCTGAGGTGTGTGTGTGTACCTGAGGTGTGTGTACCTGAGGTGTGTGTGTGTACCTGAGGTGTACCTGAGGTGTGTGTGTGTATCTGAGGTGTGCGCGTGTACCTGAGGTGTGTGTACCTGAGGTGTATGTGTGTACCTGAGGTGTACCTGAGGTGTGTGTGTGTATCTGAGGTGTGTGTGTGTACCTGAGGTATGGTAAGAGAGCTGTTTCCAGATGATGGCTCATACACAGCAGTGGAGATCTCAACTCCATCCTTAAACCACTTCAGAACAGTGTCTTTGTTGACGTTTGTCACCTGGTAAACAGAGATGGTTTTGTGTCAGTCTCAGCCTGAGCAGCTGCTACAGGGTTAGCATCAGGGTTAGCATCAAACTGCTACATGGTTAGCATCAGGCCTCTACATGGTTAGCATCAGACCGCTACGGTGTTAGCATCAGACTGCAACAGGGTTAGCATCAGACTGCAACAGGGTTAGCATCAGACTGCTACAGGGTTAGCATCAAGGTTAGCATCAGACTGTTAAGGGGTCAGAAGACTGCTACAGGGTTAGCATCAGGGTTAGCATCAGACTGCTACAGGGTTTGCATCATTGTTAGCATCAGACTGCTACAGGATTAGCATCAGGGTTAGCATCAGGGTTAGCCGACTGCTACAGGGTTAGCATCAGACTGCTACAGGGTTAGCATCAGACTGCTAAAGGGTTAGCATCAGACTGCTACTGACCCTGCAGCTGATGATGAGCTCACACTGCTCTGTGACGAGCCAGGAGAGAAAGCTCTGGAAGTACGGACCTGGGGGAAAGAGGACATGATGTAACCCACACAGGACATGATGTAACCCACACAGGACATGATGTCTGTTGTAACCCACAGAGTCACAGGTCAGGAAAAGGCTTCTAAACCCAGATCCTCAGGATCTACTGCCCTGCATGTGTTAAATGGACCTGGGTGAAAAACCCTGAACTGGAATAACGATCTCTCACCTGACTTTCTCTTGTAGTCCAGTCTGTTAGCCTGGGACTGAGCCAGTGTCTGATGGAACTCTAGAAGACACACACACACACGCACACACACGCACACATACACACACACGCACGCACGAAGACACACACACACACACACACCACGGTAAATTAGGCTGTTACTACTTCACTCCATCAAAGAACTCTGGACTACAGTTTACTTGGTCAAAACAGAAGTGTACGTGAACCAAAATGAATCATTTGTCATCCTTTGAATGAGTACATTCTCCCTTAAGGAACCCACTCCACTGCCAACAGCTGAGTTCTGCCAACTCAGTTCTGCTGTTGTCTGTTTGCACTCACTCTGGTCCACCAACAGCAGAGTTCTGCTGTTGTCTGTTTGCACTCACTCTGGTCCACCAACAGCTGAGTTCTGCTGTTGGCTGTTTGCACTCACTCTGGTCCACCAACAGCAGAGTTCTGCTGTTGGCTGTTTGCACTCACTCTGGTCCACCAACAGCAGAGTGAACTGGTTCTTGGCCCGTCCGTCTCGGAGCTGAGCAGTGTAAGAACCCTGGTCCTGATCCGACAGCGGGTCCAGTAACACCTCCACCACCCCGCTAGCCTTGTCCAGACTCACCTTACGGGTCTACACACACACACACACACACACACACACACACACACACACACACACAAATACACACACACACACATCACACACACACGTCACACTCACACACATCACACACACACATCACACACACACACACACACACACACATCACACATCATACACACACACATCACACACAGACATCATACATGTGTTTATGCGTATGTATAGGTGTGTGTGTGTGTTTACGTGTGTATAGGTGTGTGTCTATACGTGCGTATAGGTGTGTGCTACGTGTGTATAGGTGAGTGTGTATATGTGTGTATAGGTGTGTGCGTGTGCTACGTGTGTATAGGTGTGTGTGTATACCTGTGTATAGGTGTGTGTATACGTGTGTATAGTTGTGTGTGTATACCTGTGTATAGGTGTGTGTGTATACCTGTGAATAGGTGTGTATATATATGTGTATAGGTGTGTGTGTATACCTGTGAATAGGTGTGTGTGTGCTAGGTGTGTATAGGTGTGTGTGTATACCTGTGTATAGGTGTGTGTATACGTGTGTATAGGTGTGCGTGTATACCTGTGTACAGGTGTGTGCAGGTGCTACTCACCGTGGTGCTGGAGATCTCTCTGTCGTTGAGGATGAGGCAGAGTTCTGCTGCGTTACTCAGACTCTCCGTCTGCATCCAGAGACGCACCCCCCCCTTCTCCCCCACCTCCACCTGCCAGCCACTACGCAGGCCAATCACTAAGGGAGGAAAGGGGGAGGGTGGGTGTGTGGCAGGGTGGGTGTGTGGTAGGGTGGGTGTGGGGTAGGGTGGGTGGTAGGGTGTGGGGTAGGGTGTGGGGTAGGGTGTGTGGTAGGGTGGGTGTGG
>BROE01000014.1:700674-708057 GCA_036571765.1 Plecoglossus altivelis
TCACCAACACTTCTCTGCTCACCAACACTTCTGATCACCAACACTTCTCTGCTGACCGACACTTCTGATCACCAACACGTCTGATCACCAACACTTCTGATCACCAACACTTCTCTGCTCACCAACCCCTCTGTTCACCAACACTTCTGTTCACCAACACTTCTGATCACCAACACTTCTGTTCACCAACATTTCTCTGCTCACCAACACTTCTGTCCACCAACACTTCTGATCACCAACACTTCTGTTCACCAACACTTCTCTGCTCACCAACACTTCCCTGCTGACCAACACTTCTGATCACCAACACTTCTGATCACCAACCCTTCTGTTCACCAACACTTCTGTTCACCAACACTTCCCTGCTCACCAACACTTCTGCTCACCAACCCGTCTGTTCACCAACACTTCTGTTCACCAACACTTCCCTGCTCACCAACACTTCTGCTCACCAACACTTCTGTTCACCAACACTTCTCTGCTCACCAAAACTTCCCTGTTCACCAAAACTTCCCTGCTCACCAGCACTTCTGCTCACCAACACTTGTCTGCTCACCAACACTTCCCTGCTCACCAACACTTCTGCTCACCAACACTTCTGTTCACCAACACATCTCTGCTCACCAACACTTCTCTGCTCACCAACACTTCTCTGTTCACCAACACTTCTCTGCTCACCAACACTTTTGATCACCAACACTTCTGTTCACCAACACTTCTGCTCACCAACACTTCTCTGCTCACCAATCCTTCTGTTCACCAACACTTCTGTTCACCAACACTTCTGATCACCAACACTTCTGATCACCAACACTTCTCTGCTCACCAACACTTCTCTGTTCACCAACACTTCTCTGCTCACCAACACTTTTGATCACCAACACTTCTGTTCACCAACACTTCACCAACACTTCTCTGCTCACCAATCCTTCTGTTCACCAACACTTCTGATCACCAACACTTCTGTTCACCAACACTTCCCTGCTCACCAACACTTCTGCTCACTTCTGTTCACCAACCTTCTGCCTGCACCAAAACTTCCCTGCTCAACCACACTTCTGCTCACCAACACTTGTCTGCCTCACCAACACTTCCCTGCTCACTTCTGATCACCAACACTTCTGTTCACCAACACTTCTGTTCACCAACACTTCTCTGCTGACCAACACTTCTCTGTTCACCAACACTTCTGATCACCAACACTTCTGATCACCAACACTTCTCTGCTCACCAACACTTCTCTGTTCACCAACACTTCTCTGCTCACCAACACTTCTGATCACCAACACTTCTGTTCACCAACACTTCTGCTCACCAACACTTCTCTGCTCACCAATCCTTCTGTTCACCAACACTTCTGTTCCACCAACACTTTCTGTTGCTCACAACACTTCTGTTCACCAACACTTCCCTGCTCACCAACACTTCTGCTCACCAACACTTCTGTTCACCAACACTTCTCTGCTCACCAAAACTTCCCTGTTCACCAAAACTTCCCTGCTCACCAACACTTCTGCTCACCAACACTTCTCTGCTCACCAACACTTCCCTGCTCACCAACACTTCTGCTCACCAACACTCTTGTCACCAACAACAATTCTCTGCCTCTGCTCACCAACACTTCTGCTCACCAACACTTCTGCTCACCAACACCTCTATGTTCACCAACACTTCTCTGGATCACAGAACTCAACAGGAAACAAAATGGTGTTTGTCAGCATGACTGTGCGACGTCACCCTCTCCCTTACCTGGAATAGAAGGTCTTCTTTTTCTTCTGTGAGGACAGCTGCATGCTGTGGGACATCTGGGAGGACTGCTCTTCCTGCACCCTCTGCATCACTGTCCTGGTTGTCATGGTGACCTCCTACCCGGTACCTGCAGGGGGTGGGGAGGGAGGGGGAGAACATCTGTCGTGTTGAAGCTGACAGGAAGTGACCCAGTCACCTCCAGCTCATCTGAAGTTCAGCTCTGCTGGGCTAATAGCATACTGCTTCTCCCTGGACTGGCTACAGAACAGTCTTTACATGTTAGTCTAGCAGACTGGTCTATACACAGGCTTGTCAGAATACAGACTGGATGGACAAGCTAAAGTGATATTTGCTACCTAATGTGATTAACCTATGCTACGTAAAGAGATGTACGCCAGCTAATAGGAGGTATGCTATTAATATGGTGTGTGCTGTCTGAAGGGATACGTGTAAGGTATTCATGGTAGTATATACCAGCCAATTTACATGCTACTTTGATAAATTGACGTACGCTAGCTGGCTAATGTGATGCATATTAGTTAATGCATCCTAAGCCCACCCTAATGTGATGGCAGGAAGGGGAGCAGTGGGTGGATGGGTGGATTTATTTTGTGTCTCTATTAAAGGATTCGGCTCTTAGTTTTGCCACAAAGCACGTAATCATTTGCCAGTTCAGCCTGCCAGCCCAGCTACTGCGCCCTCCTGTCATTAATCACTTTCTGCTCCAGGGAAGCTAACGTGGCTCTAGCTGCACAAGCAGGTCGCGCCTGAGCAATAGTCTCAGTCCTTCCCCACAGCCACCTGCACCACCGTCGTAAACATTTTGATGTGTCGCTGCTTCTGCGCATGTTGAATTACCCCCTAAGTGTCTTAAATAGTGCTGCTTGGCTAAGGAGCTGAGCAGCTAACTAGCTGCTAGCAAGGAACATGAATGAGAGGGCAACCTCCAGTTTGTCAGAGCCGGAAGGCCTGGACTCCATGTCCTGGGGCAGAGGCCTGGAGGCTGAGAGGCTGTGAGGCTGGGAGGCTGAGAGGCTGGGAGGCTGGGAGGCTGTGAGGCTGGGAGGCTGGGAGGCTGGGAAAAATGAGGCCGAGAGGCAGTGAGGCTGGGGGGGACGAGGCTGGGAGGCTGGGAGGAATGAGGCTGGGAGGCTGGGAGGAATGAGGCTGATAGGTTAGAAGGAATGAGGCCGGGAGGAATGAAGCTGAGAGGCCGGGAGGAATGAGGCTGAGAGGATGGGAGGAATGAGGCTGAGAGGAACGAGGCTGAGAGGCAGTGAGGCTGGGAGGCTAGAAGGAATGAGGCTGAGAGGCTGAGAGGAATGAGGCTGTGAGGCTGGGAGGCTGTGAGGCTGTGAGGCTGTGAGGCTGTGAGGCTGGGGGGAATGAGGCTGAGAGGCAGTGAGGCTGATAGGCTAGAAGGAATGGGACTGAGGCTGGGAGGCTGTGAGGCTGTGAGGCTGTGAGGCTGGGGGGAATGAGACTGAGGCTGTGAGGCTGGGAGGCTGGGAGGCTGTGAGGCTGAGAGGCAGTGAGGCTGGGGGGAATGAGGCTGAGAGGCTGGGAGTAAACCAGGACTATTATTGCACACCATACTGTAACTTTCTTTATTAAGACAGTACAGTAAAACTCCCAGATGAATAAAGGCAAACCTACTGTAACATGCATTATTCTTTACACAGACAATATCCCTCAACAACAACTGACCCCACGCAACAATCATCTTTTTATATCTTCACAAGACAAATTAAACACACCACTGGAGATCTGGCAACATCAGACTGTTAGCTAACTATAGAGGAGCATGCATAGTCTAACAGACTGAGAGGAGGGTGTCACCAGGCTGGCTAGCTCATGATGCAGGGGTGTCGAAGGACAGGACTGGTTAGTGCCTGGTTAACCTGTGACCTTTCCTTGTTACAGCAACACTGGAGCTTGAGAGTTTAGCCACCACAGCGTTTGACAGTCAGGGAACAGAAACACTCACGTTTGCCTGGGAAGAAAGAGTCCTTAGTCCACAGCCTCGCAGGTAGTACTCAAAAAGAAGGATGATCTTCGTAATCTGCCTCTGTCTGTCTGCCTGCCTGCCTGCCTGCCTGCCTGCCTGCCTGCCTGCCTGCCTGCCTGCCTGCCTGCCTGTCTGTCTGTCTGTCTGTCTGTCTGTCTGTCTGCCTGTCTGTCTGTCTGTCTGCCTGCCTGTCTGCCTGACTGTCTGTCTGCCTCACAACCTTTATTGCTGTCTAAGTCTTTCACATATATCACCTTCTGTCTCTGCCTACTGTGCCTTTGTCTGAGACTTCTGTATCTCTCTCTTTCTCTCTGTCTCTCTCTCTCTCTCTCTGTCTCTCTCTCTCTCTCTCTCTCTCTCTCTCTCCAAAGAGGATGACCCTGGACACGTCCTTGCTTTCCAGAATGTGTTCAGACAATGCCCCCTCATTCTTAAGGTGGTAAATATAGACTGCTGACCCATCCCACACCTCCCCTGCATATCCCACTCACACCTTTCTTGTAAACCACACACACACACACACACACACACACACACACACACACACACACACATGAGACAGATCAATGCTATCGAGACAGACATAGCAGCCTGGATGTAAACAGTAACCAAACAACACAACTGACTAACACATATTTGATCTCCACGGAGATCAACAGCTGATCTCCACGGAGATCAACAGCTGATCGGAGACAATGTCAGCTGTCACTGTCCCTGTGATGTCAATGTTAGTCTCAGTGTGACTATGATGTCACTGTCCCTGTGATGTCACTGTCCCTGTGATGTCAATGTTAGTCTCAGTGTGACTATGATGTCACTGTTCCTGTGATGTCAATGTTAGTCTCAGTGTGACTATGAGGTCACTGTCCCTGTGATGTCACTGTCCCTGTGATGTCAATGTTAGTCTCAGTGTGACTATGATGTCATTGTTCCTGTGATGTCAATGTTAGTCTCAGTGTGACTATGATGTCATTGTTCCTGTGATGTCAATGTTAGTCTCAGTGTGACTATGATATCACTGTTCCTGTGATGTCAATGTTGGTCTCAGTGTAACTATGATGTCACTGTTCCTGTATTGTCAATGTTAGTCTCAGTGTGACTATGATGTCATTGTTCCTGTGATGTCAATGTTAGTCTCAGTGTGACTATGATGTCACTGTCCCTGTGATGTCACTGTCCCTGTGATGTCAATGTTAGTCTCAGTGTAACTATGATGTCATTGTTCCTGTGATGTCAATGTTAGTCTCAGTGTAACTATGATGTCACTGTCCCTGTGATGTCAATGTTAGTCTCAGTGTAACTATGATGTCATTGTTCCTGTGATGTCAATGTTAGTCTCACTGTAACTATGATGTCACTGTTGGTTCAGACTTTAATGTTACTGTTGGTCTCAATGTAATTATGATGGTGGTTTACTGTCCTGTATGGTGTTGTATATGAGCCATGTGGTCAGAGTTTCTGTTTCTCTCTATTCTCTCGGTCTACTCTTTCTCTCCTATTCTCTCCTCCTCACCCCCCTCACTCCTCCTCCTCTCCTCCTCCTCCCCCTCACTCCTCCTCTTCTCTGTCTCCTTCCCTCACTCCCTCTCCTCCTCCCCCTCTTCTTCTTTGTCTCAACACCCTCCTATCTCTCTCCTATTTTTCTCTTCCTCACTCAGTATTCTCCTATTTTTCTCCTTCCTATCTATCTTCTCTTTCTCCTCTTTTCCTTTTCCATCTTCCTTGCTCTCTCTGTCCCTTGTTCGTTTTCCTCCTCCTCCCTCTTCCCCTCCTCCCCCTTCCTCCCCCTCTTCCCCTCCTCCCCTGCCTCCCCCCCTCTTCCCCTCCCTCGTTCTTCTCCTTGTACAGTGATCTTTCATTAGTCCTACAGCTTGTCCATAGTTCTGTCTCATTACCCATGAATCTCAGTCTGGCAGACTGCAGAGTGTGTGTGAGGAGGGGGTGTATGTTGGAAGAAAGTGTGTGTGTGAGAAGAAGACAATGTGTGTGAGGGGAGTGTGTGTGAGGAGAAGAGAGTGTGTGTGAGGGGAGTGTGTGTGAGGAGAATATCGTTTGTGTTAGCAGTGTGTGTGTTTGAGAAGAGAATGTGTGTGAGGAGTGTGTGTATGAGAGGGTAAGAGAGTGTGTGAGGAGAGTGTTTGTGCAAGGTATTTGTGTGCATGCGTGTATGTGTGTGTCTGTTTGTGTGTGTGTGTATGTGTGTGTCTGTTTGTGTGTGTGTCTGTGCGTACATGTGTTTGTGTTGAGTGATAGAGAATAGAGGCTGGTTCTTGGCAGGCTTTATCCAAGGCCATGCCTTTACAGGCCAGGTGTATGTGTGTGTATATGTTTGTGTGTGTGTGTGTATATGTTTGTGTGTGTGTGAATGTGTGTGTGTGTATGTGTGTGTGGTGTATGTGTGTGTGTGGTGTGTGTGTGTGTGTGTCCTGGTTATTTTTAAGTCTTCATAGGCCACACCTGCCCCTGGTATTTCAGCACAATAGAATGTGAAGGTGCCAGTCATGTCCTCTCCCAGCGAAGGAGACTAAGAATAACCACCTGTGTGTCACATCCAAGCAGCTGAACACCATCTCTATTAGGGTTGCAGGGGAGGATATGTTACACACTGGTGTCCTACACACACACACACCCTCTACACACACACACCACACACACCCTCTACACACACCACACACACCCTCAACACACACCCTCTACACACACACACCACACACACCCTCTACACACACACACCACACACACCCTCTACACACACACACACACACGCCTCTACACACACCCTCTACACAACACACCACACACACCCTCTACACACAACCACACACACCCTCCTAGGCACACACCTCTACACACACACCACACAACCTTAAACACACCCTCTACCACACACCACACACACATCACACAGCACACACACACACCCTCTAGCACACACACACCAACCACACACCACACATGCACACAAACACACCCACCCTCTACACACAACGCCAAACCACACCACACACACGCACGCCTCTACACACAGCCACACACACACACCACAACACACACCTCTACACACACACACACTCTCTGCTGTGTTTTTCTGTCACACACACACACCAACAGTGTTCTCCACACACACACACCGTCTACACACAGACACCACACACAAACACACAACCACCACACCACACAACACAATAGGATCCCAATTCCAACACAGCACCCTCCCTCACACACATACACACACACCCACAAACATAACACCACCCTCCACACACACACACACACTTTGTACACACACAAAACACCGACCCTCAGCATCACACACCCCACACACACAACCACACACAACACACACACCATGCGTGGACACCCTCCATCCACAGGCTGAGTTGATTCAGTTTCATAGCAAAGCCCATTAGCTTTCATCTTCCCTTAGCTTTCAAAGACACAGATGTATATGCCAATCTAAGTCACTTCCTGCACTGCCCTGGCAGATGTTTACCTGCATCTCTCGAATCAAGCACCCATTAAGACCTTTTATAATCCGGGGAGATGGGGGTAAGGGGGGAACCCGGGGGGGAAGGGGTGGGGGGGCTGGGGGGGGTCAGCACAGAGCCTCTCCTGGTGTGGATGAA
>BROE01000014.1:715797-730252 GCA_036571765.1 Plecoglossus altivelis
GGAGAGGGGGAGGAAGGGGAAGAGGGGGAGGAGGGGGAAGAGGGGGAGAGGGGGAATTCAGAAAATGATGAGACAGGTTTGCAATACTTGTCATTTGGTGATTACTGTAGGATGCTGTAAAGATTGAGAACCTGTGACTTGCTCTTGAGGAGAGAGAAGGAGAGATGACAGGAGAAGGGAGGATACTCACTGTCTTCCAGGGGCCTGAAGGCTTCTGTCTCTCCCAGTAGCACGGCGTTGGCATAGACACGAGCCCTGAAGGAGGAGGGGTGGTAGTTGTACGCCATCTCAGCGCTCAGGTCACAGAACAGGGTGGTCATGTTCTGACAGCCCTGCTTTGGCACAAACCCTGTCCCGTATCTGGAGAGAAGTACATATGTGTCTGAGCACATGTCACACACAACCTGCACATCACACCCACACACAGCAGGTGACTGTGTCTAACAGACCAGAGACCACAGGTGAGTAACAGACCAGAGAGACCACAGGTGACTAACAGACCAGAGAGACCACAGGTGACTAACAGACCAGAGAGACCACAGGTGACTAACAGACCAGAGAGACCACAGGTGAAGAAGAGTCAGAACAGAGGCAGAGAAAGCTTACCTGGAATAGGAGACACTGTAGCAGACGTCTCCACCTCCATCGCTCACCTCTCCCCACTGCAGCACGGTGTGGAAGTTCTCAGATATGAAGTATGGTCTAACCTGACCCGATACCCAGCAGTCTGGGGAAGGAGAGAGGAGGAGAGGAGGAGAGGAGGAGAGGAGGAGAGGAGAGGAGGGGAGGAGGAGAGGATGAGAGGAGGAGAGGAGGAGAAGAAGAGAGGAGAGGAAGAGAGGAGGAGAGGAGGAGAGGGGAGGGGAGACAATATATCTGGTGAAAAAAGGGCCTCATGTAATTTGTACCTTTTGCTAGAAATGAGCAGACATCTCCATAGGTTATTCATCGCAATCAGAAGAACAGAAAGTTACATCAAATGTACTGGACTCATCTATGAACCTGGTGGATCTGATATCACTCGCTGATATCTCTGTCTGGTTTAGAAGAATGTTGTATATATGAGTTGTTGCTAACAGGTGCCAAACACTGTGACGTTAAGCTCACTAATATCTAAGCTATCCCCAAGTTCTACAAAAGTGACTTTTTGAGAGAAAAACACGATCAAGTCCTAAACCGTGCAACGGAACGTGAAACCAAACACAAGCATCGTAATAGTGATGAACATTTGGACACCTTCATTGTCTACGTAGTCCAAGTATTAAGAGATCTTTAGGGAAAGGAAAAAAATAAAGAATAAAAAATAAGGAATATTTATGAGAGAAAAGACTAGCTAGCCAAAGGCATACACCATCTGATGATCAAAGTCTGTCAGATATTTACAGTAGATAAAGACAGACAGGCAGACAGACAGGCTGACAGACAGACAGACAGACAGACAGACAGACAGACAGACAGGCAGACAGACAGGCAGGCAGGCAGACAGACAGACAGACAGGCAGGCAGGCAGGCAGGCAGGCAGCCAGACAGATAAGAGAGAGACAAAAAGAGAGCAGGAGAGAGTATATCCTGGTGATACAGATCTGCTGTTTATCTTCCATTATCACCATGTCAGCTGTGGATGATTCTATAACCCCAATAAAGTGCGACTATTCACCCTCAGGTCGTGTCTCTAGATCACAGGTTAGGAACAATAAACTTGCTGGAAACCACACACCCAACAACAATGGTTTCTTCACCATTTGCATTTTCATGAGCAATGCAATAGCAAAGTCAACACACACAACATACTTGCAGAATAGGCACATAAAAGAGGTGTTGAATCAATTTCCAACAAATCACAATAATTCCAAGTGAGAGAGAGGGAGACAGAGCCAGGGAGGGAGGGAAAAAAGTAAAGAGAGAGAGAGAGGGAGAGAAAAAGAAGAGAGAAAGAGAGAGAGAGGACAGTTCTTTCTGATTAGAGTACTGTCCTTAGGTTTTCCAGGACAGCTCTCATCTAACTGTTTCTTTACATGTTATTCATACAACAAAATACTTGATCCAAACTGACAAAAATAAAAAGAACAGCAAAAGATCAAGAACTAGAAGTGAAAAGTTCTAGTAGTCAGAGTCAAAGAGCAGTCTGTATTTAGCAGACATAGTGTACAGTATCATCCTACAAGACACTGTGTACAGTAACATCCTACAAGACACTATGTACAGTAACATCCTATCATACACAGTGTAAAGTAAAATCCCAGCTACCAGACACAGTGTAAAGTAACATCTCAGCTACCAGACACAGTGTAAAGTAACATCCTACCAGACACTGTGTACAGTAACATCCTACCAGACACTGTGTACAGTAACATCCTATCAGACACTGTGTACAGTAACATCCTACCAGGCACTGTGTACAGTAACATCCTACCAGACACTGTGTACAGTAAGACCTCAGGCAGACCCAGGCAGTACCAGGCAGTACCAGGGGGTGAGGGGCAGGCAGTACCAGGGGGTACCAGGGGGTAAGGGGCAGGCAGTACCAGGGGGTACCAGGGGGTGAGGGGCAGGACTCACCATGGTGATACAGCAGCAGAACCAGGACCAGTGCAGGACGGAGCATCCCTGCAGGTCATGGGGGTCTGGTCAGACCTGGGTGCACAGCCCCATCCAGCAGGGGCCCAGAGCGGAGAGGCAACCCACTAAAGGTGCTGGATCCCTGGGAACACACCAGATTAACACCCCCTTCCTCTGGAAGCTGGCAGACACAGGAGATCAGGAGAATCAGGGAGTTCCAGGTACTAGAACCAGGTAGTGGTGGATTTACCTGGCTGTAGAACCAGGAAGTAGACCCAGGAAGTAGACCCAGGCAGTAGAACCAGGAAGCAGAACCAGGAAGTAGACCCAGGAAGTAGACCCAGGAAGTAGAACCAGGCAGTAGAACCAGGCAGTAGACTCAGGCGGTAGAACCAGGCGGTAGAACCAGGTGGTGTCAGAGGGAGACCAGGAGATGTGAGCAGGTTAGTGGATACTGCTGCTGGCCCACAGGTGTGGAGCTGAACTTTGGAACTGTCTTATCACTATGTTCCTGTTTTAACCCACATTGCTCCTCCCCCCATTCACCTCTTTATGCCGTTTATGACGCTCGATCTCTCTTTCACCCCTCCCTCTCCAGATCCACTTCTTGTCTTTCTGGTTATATCAGTGTTGCTAGCAAACTGATCCTGTGTGTATGTGTGTGTCTGAGAGAGAGAGAGAGAGAGAGAGAGTAGAGAGAGAGGGAGGAGAGAGAGAGAGTTTGTGTTTGTGTGTGTGTAGAGAGAGGAGAGAGTAGAGAGATAAGGGAGAGAGAGAGAGAGGCCCAGAATGGGAGAGAGAGAGAAGATGAGAGAAAGAGAGAGAGAGGGCGGTGAGCAGAGAGAGAGCAGGGACGCAGGGAGAAGAGAGCAGAGAAGAGGAGGGCACGAGAGAGAGAGCGAGGGAGAGAGAGAAGAAAGAAAGAGAGAGGGAGAGATGAGGGAGTAGAGAGAGAGAGTAGATGATGTAAAGGCAGAGAGAGAGAGCAGAGGGAGGTAGGGGCAGTATGTAGTAGAGTCTTGAGCGAGAGGGAGAGAGAGAGATACAGAAGTCTCAGACAAAGGCACAGTAGGCAGATACGTCACACAAAGGTTCACGCATGTCGATTTTCGGGTTACCAGGGCTGTACCCTCTCAAAGACTTAACAGCCAAGCACACTCTCCCGAAGGGTCGCTCGATGAGAAAATGCCTTCGGGGAATGTCTCAGTAATTCCCATGTAAAGTTAAAACTGAAAGGAGACGTTATCTCGTTCAAACCTCTCGCCTCCGAGAGACAGCCCTACTACCTTTCAGCACTAACAAGAAAGGAACCAAGAACAATCACATTCCCGCCTTCAAGCAGCATTAAAGGATTGAAAGGTTCATGCATCTTCTCCGATCGCACGTTAAACGTCGGTTCTCCTGCCCTCTCTCTTCCGACCTTCCACTCTCCCCCACTCCTGTCTACCCAAATTCACACTCCTCCACCACTCCTCCGGTTCCAGCCTGGTCACCCCTCATCACCCACACGCCCACCCTCCGCGCTCTCCTCCTCTCCCCCCGTCGCCCCCTAACCTGGCACCCACACTCTCCCCCAGCCTTCCCCCCCACCTCCTCCCTCATCTGCTCCTCCCAATGCTCTCCTTCACCTCTCCCTCCACCTCTCCCCCCACCTCTCCCCCCACCTGTCTACCCACCTCTCCCTCACCTCTCCCTCATCTCTCCCCCCACCTCTCCCCCCACCTCTCCCTCAACCTGTCTACCCACATCTCCCCCACATCTCCCCCACATCTCCCCCACCTCTCCCCCACCTCTCCCACCACCTTTCAGGACCTGCACTGTCACGTGTGTTGCCAGGATGATATCTAAACAACATTCCTCCCGGTGGCTAGGCCACTACACCCCTATGTCACTCAGTGATCCAGAGCACAGAGGCAGAGACAGAGTCCAGAGCACAGAGCACAGAGACAGAGCACAGAGACAGAGGCAGTGCATAGAGACAAAGAAAGTGCATAGAGACAGAGACAGAGACAGAGCACAGAGACACAGACACAGAGCACAGACACAGAGCACAGAGCACAGAGACAGAGCAAAGAGCAAAGAGCAAAGAGCACAGAGACAGAGCGCAGAGACAGAGCACAGAGACAGAGCGCAGAGCAAAGAGCAAAGAGCACAGAGACAGAGCGCAGAGCAAAGAGCACAGAGACAGAGGCAGTGGCAGAGCACAGACACAGAGACAGAGTACAGAGGCAGAGTACAGAGGCAGAGCACAGACACAGAGACAGAAGCAGAGCGCAGAGACAGAGCACAGAGACAGAGCACAGAGACAGAGACAGAGACAGAGCACAGACACAGAGCACAGAGCACAGAGCACAAGAGACAGAGGGAGAGCACAGAAACAGAGTACAGAGACAGAGGCAGAGAGACAGAAGCAGAGCACAGAGGGAGAGCACAGAGACAGAGCAGAGAGACAGAGCACAGAGACAGAGCACAGAGACAGAGCAGAGAGACAGAGCACAGAGACAGAGCAGAGAGACAGAAGCAGAGCACAGAGGGAGAGCACAGAGGGAGAGCACAGAGGGAGAGCACAGAGGGAGAGCACAGGTGTGGACTAGGAAGGTACAGTGAGACAGGATGACACATCTAACAAGACTGACACCAAAAGTATTTCTTCTTTGTCAACACTCGAGGGTGGGGCTACAGTTGACACTGCGTTTCGGTTGAGACACATCGTCAAGGCACTGACCACTTGGTAAACATGGCTGCATATGAGATGTAGATACTCATGCTGTATATGATTTAGATTAGAACATCCAGGATGTTTGGTTTTGTTAGCGAGGGTTACGTATAAGTCCTGCTTGTTGGCATGACGACAAGATACTGATGTGATGACCTGATAACCACAGAAACTAGCAGGTGTCGAGTAACCACGAACACAAAACAATGTTTGTTAAGATATTCAGGAGCTGCGCACACGCACATACTCACACGCACGCACATACACACACTCACTCTCACACGCACCCACACACACTCACACACACGCACACACTCACACGCACGCACGCACTCACATGCACGCACACACTCACACACACGCACACACTCACACGCACTCACACACTCACACTCACTCACTCTCACACGCACGCACATACACACATGCACATACACGTATGCACACTCTCACACATGAACTCTCACACACGTACGCACTCACACTCACTCTCACGCACACACTCACACGCACGCACATACACACTCACGCACTCACACGCACGCATATACACGCACTCACACGCATGTACACTCTCACACATGAACTCTCACACACGTACGCACTCACACTCACTCTCACGCACGCACACACTCACACACATGCACATACACACGCACGCACTCACACGCATGCATATACACGCTCACACACGCATGTACACTCTCACACATGAACTCTCACAGACACACACACCCACACTCACTCTCTCACACACACACACACACACGCACACACACTCACTCGCGCACGCGCACTCTCACAAACACACACACGCGCACACACACTCACTCGCACACACGCACACACACGCACTCTCACACACACACACACATGCTCACTCTCACATACGCACACACACGCACACTCACTCTCCAGACGCACGCACGCACACTCACTCTCACACAAGCAAACACCCACATGCATGCACATACACACACTCACTCTCACACACATGCACATACATGCACACACACTCCCTCACTCTCACACACGCACGCACACACACTCACTCACTCTCACACACGCACGCACACTCACTCACACACACACACACATGCACACACACTCACTCTCACACACACACACACACACACACACACACGGACACATACCCACTCTCTCTTCTTGACATGTTATTACCAGGAGAAATCATCATGTTCTCTTGCAAATCCGTCATAATTTCATGCCACTCCTGTTACGCATATTAATTTAGCATGCACTTTCAAAATGCAGGGGATTTGAACCTGCAATCTTTTGAGCTACAGTTAATTACTTTATTGCCATTGCTAAAACCCTTGGCTGGTGCATTAAAACATCAACAGTATAATAGATACATTTCCCAGTCAGTGTGAGCTGGTTTGTCCTTCCCTCGTGGCCAGTGCTGCCATAGCCTCACCAGCACAAGACAGGCTTCAGTCCAGGGACTTTTTAATTAATCTGTTATCTGACATCTCTGTTTGGGCCACAACAGCTGCTCTTGGCCTACTGGCCGGAGCCTCAAGCCAAACTCTGTGTTTACTCACACGTGAACAAAGCTAACATCCAACCTGGCAACCGAGCAACCTGGCAACCGAGCCACATTAAAGCTTCAGTAAACGTTTCACATCCTGTATTTTCCATCCCAGAGACTGTGTCCTTCAGTGGCCAGCTCTCCTGCATGTCACACCCTAACTGAACCCTAACCCATCCCAGAGACTGTGTCCTTCAGTGGCCAGCTCTCCTGCATGTCACACCCTAACTGAACCCTAACCCATCCCAGAGACTGTGTCCTTCAGTGGCCAGCTCTCCTTCATGTCACACCCTAACTGAACCCTAACCCATCCCAGAGACTGTGTCCTTCAGTGGCCAGCTCTCCTTCATGTCACACCCTAACTGAACCCTAACCCATCCCAGAGACTGTGTCCTTCAGTGGCCAGCTCTCCTTCATGTCACACCCTAACTGAACCCTAACCCATCCCAGAGACTGTGTCCTTCAGTGGCCAGCTCTCCTTCATGTCACACCCTAACTGAACCCTAACCCATCCCAGAGACTGTGTCCTTCAGTGGCCAGCTCTCCTTCATGTCACACCCTAACTGAACCCTAACCCATCCCAGAGACTGTGTCCTTCAGTGGCCAGCTCTCCTGCATGTCACACCCTCCTGGAGCAAACCGCCCCTGAAATACCACCTGATCAATTTCTATGGATTAAAGTTCTAACCAAACCCTAACCGAACCCTATGCCGAACCCTAACTGACCCTAACCCTAACCGAACCCTAACCGAACCCTGACCAAACCCTAACCTGCCGGTGACTCAGCATCTGCTTCCGATGACATCTTTCACATCTGGCTTGATTTCATGGTCTTGTTGATGGATATTGTAATCAATCACATCATTAAGGATTTAATAAGAGAATCAATGAAGGCCCATAACAGACAGTGGTTCAAACCTTCTCCACGCAGTACAGAATCTAGTAGAGACAGAGAGAGGAGTGCAGCTGTCAAGGTACGGCCATGACTCCTAACTCTCTCCCCTCCAAAAGTAAACCTGACTCTCTTTGAAGCAAGTTCATCAAGCCCTCAAGCCAGGCAGTCAGCAGGTCATCCCAGAAATCCATTGCTTCCTGTGATCGGAGCCTGTATCCAATCTCTTTACCTGACTGCAGCCACAAGCTCCGTGGAAGATACGAGTAGTGAGTTCATTCTCTGTCTCTCCAGGAGCCAGGGTGCCAGAGGACAGACGGGAGACAGACAAGCTTTGATGTTGGACACAGTGAGAGAGGAGAGAGAGAGAGAGAGAGAGAGAGAGGAGAGAGAGAGGAGAGAGAGAGAGAGAGAGGAGAGAGAGAGAGGGAGAGAGAGAGAGAGGAGAAAGAGAGGAGAGAGAGGAGAGAGAGGAGAGAGAGCAGAGAGAGAGGAGAGGGAGAGAGAGAAACAGAGGAAGAAGGAGGAGAGGAGAGGAAGAGAGAGAAGAGAGAGAGGAGAGAAGGGAGAGAGGAGAGAGCAGGAGAGAAGAAAAGAGGGAGGGGCTAGAGAGAGGAGGGAGAGAGAGAGAGGAGAGAGAGAGGAGAGAGAGAGAGAAAGAGAAAGAGGAGAGAGAGAGAGGAGAGAGAGAGGAGAGGGAGAGGAGAGAGAGAGAAAGAGGAGAGAGAGAGAGGAGAGAGAGAGGAGAGGGAGAGGAGAGTAAAAGGGGAGAGAGAGGAGAGAGAAAGGGGAGAGAGAGACAAGAAATATGAGAGAGATGAGAGAGATGAGAGAGGAGAGAGAGAGAGGAGAGAGGAGAGAGAGGAGAGACAGAGAGAGGAGACAGGAGAGAAAAAGAGAGAGAGAGAAAGAGAGAGAGAGAGTGGAGAGAGGAGAGAGAGGAGAGAGGAGAGAGAGAGAGAGAGAGAGAGAGAGAGAGGAGAGGAGAGAGAGGAGAGAGAGGAGAGTGAAAGGGTAGAGAGAGGAAAGAGAAAGGAGAGAAAAAGAGAGGAGAGAGAGAGAAAAGAGGGAGGACAGAGAGAGAGGAGTGAGAGGACATGGGAGAGAGAGGCCAGATGAAAGAGAGACGTGAAAGGATAAAGCTTCAGGTGGTAGCTATGAGAGGGAGCTTCAAGGCTTCCTCTTCTTCAAGTTCCCTTTTTCCTCTTCTTCCTCTGTAGTCAACTGATCACAGTGCTGCTCTAAAGAGATGAGGGAAGGAGGGAACGTCTAGGGGTGCAGAGATGTGTATGTGTGTGAGAGTGGGGTGGAAGTAGAGAGTCTGGGGGGAGAGGAAGAGGTAATTTCTGGTGCTGGCACCGCTGTCGATGGTCCCCACGGTGACAGTATCCCATGGTAACGGCTCTTCCCCATGGTAACGGCTGTTCAGAGCAGGAGCAGCAAGAGGATCCAAACTGCTGTAAAACTATTACAATCTTCCCTCACCTCTTTCTCCTCTGCTTTCCCCTTTTCCCCCTCTCTCTCATCTCTCTCCTCTCTCACCTCTCTCTCCTCTGCTCTCCTCTCTCTCCTCTCTCTCCTCTCTCTCCTCTGCTCTCCTCTTTCTACTTTTTGTCCTCTCTCTGCTCTCTTCTCTCTACTCTTTCATTTTTCTCCCATCTCCTCTCCTCTCACTGCTCTCCTCTCCACGATCTATTCTCCTCTCTCTTTTTTCTCCAGTCTCCTCTCCTCTTACTGCTCTCCTCTCCACTATCTCCTCTCCTCTCTCTCTTTTTTCTCCTCTCTCTCTTTTTTCTCCTCTCTCCTCTATTCTCCTCTGTCCTCTCTCTCCTCTTACTGCTCTCCTCTCCACTCTCTCCTCTCCTCTCTCTTTTTTCTCCTCTCTCTCTTTTTTCTCCTCTCTCCTCTACTCTCCTCTCTCCTCTCTCTCCTCTCTCTCCTCTCTCCTCTCCTCTCTCCTCTCCTCTCTCTCCTCTCCTATCTCTCCTTTTTCTCTCTCCCCTCATGCTGATCCTCCTCTACGGAAGATAGAAAGTGAGAGAATGAAAGAAAGCGGATGGGAGATGAGACTGGTTGCATGAAAGACAGTCTTGCAGAAGATTGACAGGGTGTGTACTGAATACAAGCAAACAGGCTGTCAGACGGAAAGACCGCCTGCTAGGCAAGGAAGACAGTATGCTGCTACACTCATAGACAGGCAGGCAGACAGACAAAGGAAAGGAGAGGAGAGGAGAGAGGAGAGAGAGGAGGTGAGCGGAAAGGAGAGAAGAGAGAGAGGAGGGGAGTGGAAAGGAGAGAGGAGACAGAGGAGGGGAGCAGAAAGGAGAGAGGAGACAGAGGAGGGGAGCAGAAAGGAGAGAGGAGAAAGAGGAGGGGAGCAGAAAGGAGAGAGGAGAGAGGAGGGGAGCAGAAAGGAGAGAGGAGAGAGAGAGGAGGGGAGCAGAAAGGAGAGAGGAGAGAGGAGGGGAGCAGAAAGAAGAAGACAGGAGACAGAGGAGGGGAGCAGAAAGGAGAGAGGAGAGAGAGGAGGGGAGCAGAAAGGAGAGAGGAGAGAGGAAGGGAGCAGAAAGGAGAGAGGAGACAAAGAAGGGGAGCAGAAAGGAGAGAGAAGACAGGAGGGGAGCAGAAAGGAGAGAGGAGAGAGAGGAGGGGAGCAGAAAGGAGAGAGGAAAGAGAGAAGGGGAGCAGAAAGGAGAGAGGAGAGAGGAGGGGAGCAGAAAGGAGAGAGGCGAGAGAGGAGGGGAGCAGAAAGGAAAGAGGAGAGAGAGGAGGGGAGCAGAAAGGAGAGAGGAGAGAGGAGGGGAGCAGAAAGGAGAGGAGAGAGAGGAGGGGAGCAGAAAGGAGAGGAGAGAGAGGAGGGGAGCAGAAAGGAGAGAGGAGACAGAGGAGGGGAACAGAAAGGAGAGAGGAGAGAGGAGGGGAGCAGAAAGGAGAGAGGAGAGAGGAGGGGAGCAGAAAGGAGGGGAGCAGAAAGGAGAGAGGAGAGAGAGGAGGGGAGCAGAAAGGAGAGGAGAGGAGAGATATGAGGGGAGCAGAAAGGAGAGAGGAGAGAGGAGGGGAGCAGAAAGGAGAGAGGAGAGAGAGGAGGGGAGCAGAAAAGAGAGAGGAGAGAGGAGGGGAGCAGAAAGGAGAGAGGAGAGAGAGGAGGGGCAATCCTTGGCCAGGTCACATGAGTACCGCAGAAGTGACTTAGAAAAGAGAAACAGTGAAAGAAGCCAGACATTACTGGCCACACTGCTGTGGCAGAGGAAGAACTGCCCTTTTCAGAATTTAATGAGAAATGATTTTAATGAGAAAATCCTCTGCTCCATGTGTCTGGAGGCAAAGACATTTGATTTGATCCATTAATTAGCCAGAGTAGCAGATATTGTGGCTTAATGTCGTGGCATTATCAAAACTAATCAATGGATGCTCAATCAGTCACGTTTAGAGTGTTTGTGTCGTGTGGGTGTGTGGTAGGTGTGTGGCGTGTGGTGTGTGTGTGTGTGTGTGTGGTGTGTGTATGTGGTGTGTGTGTGTGTGGTACACGAAGACACCAGCAATCATCATCAGGTGATGAATCAAACGCTGCATGTATCAGCTTTGGCGGTACAATATTCATATTTCTTCATTTTAATAAAGTTGCTGATAATTGATTACTTTGGTTTACTAAAGACGTGGGAGAGAGGTGGGGGTAGGAGAAGTGGGGATAACCAGACTACACTAGACTACACCTGTCTACACCTGTCTACACCTGTCTACACCTGCCTGCACCTGTCTGCACCTGTCTACACCTGACTACACCAGTCTACACCTGTGTGCACCTGTCTACACCTGCCTGCCACTGTCTGCACCAGAGTACACCTGTCTACACCTGTCTACACCAGATTACCCCTGTGAATAATGACCACATTCCCACCACTCCCTTTCGCCTCTCTCCCCTCTATATCTTTATTCTTCTCCCTCTCTTTCTCCTCTTGTATTTCCCCCCACCTTGCCTCCCCTCTGCCTCTTTGCTGTTCTGGTGCGTGTGAATGATTCATGAGACCGGCTGGTCAGTGGTCGTTGTGATCCTCGCTGCTCTCTTTGAAGAGCAGAGAGATGCTGCATCTGGCCTGTCTGAGGACACTCCCTCCTTCCTCGTCTGACTCCTTCCCCTACTCAAACCATCTAAAATGCTCCAAAGCCTTGGTGATCTGGTGAAGCGCTGAGTAGCTTATGATCGGAAGAACCCACCTGAGTGAAACATCCAACCCAGACCTTAACATTGTGACGTGGCCTGGGATGACTACATGAAGTCTGGGACAACAACACCACAACATGGGAGAGAGATGCCTACGTCCAGTTTGAGTGACAGAACAGAGGGGGAGAGAGAGGAGTGGAGAGAAGCAGGAGAGAGAGGGAGTGGGGACAGGGAGAGGCAAAGAGAGATGGAGAGGGAGGAGGAGGGGGAGAGGGAGAGGGAGAGGGAAGGAGAGGGAGGGAGGGAGAGGGAGAGAAAAAGGAGAGGTAGAGGGAGGAGGAGGAGAGGGAGAAGAGAGAGAGGAGAGATAAAGAGAGGACAGTGAGAGGCGAAGAGAGAAGGAAAGGGGGAGGAGGAGGAGAGGGAGAAGGAGGGAGGAGGAGAGGGAAAGAGAGGAGAAGGAGAGGGAGAGGGAGGAGAAGGAGAAGGAGAGGGGAGGCAGGAAGAGAGGGAGAGGGAGGAGAAGGAAAAGGAGAGGGAGAAGAGGGAGAGAGAGAGGTAAGGAGAGGACAGGGAGAGGAGGAGAGAAAAAGAGAGGGAGGAGGAGAGGGAGAGAGGAGAGGGAGAGAGATGAGAGGGAGAGGAGAGGTGTAGGTGGAGTCAACATGATCAGTCTGTCTGACTGCAGAGAGCTTCATCTTGGACTCAACTGGCCACTTAGCGGTTTTACCGTCCAGCTATTAATCTGCTAATTACCACGGAGACGGGAGGGGAGCTGAATGGTTATCAGAGGGTTAATCTAATTCTCCTGCCTGTGAACAGGCTCACGTCCTCATTTGGACGACTGGAAAACACTTGTATCCATTAACCTTCAATTCAAAGTCAAGGCCTTCATTTTGGAAATGTTTTCATTTTGGAAAAGTGTCCTTTAAACACTACGCATCCATACAAAATACACAAAATGAAAAAATGATCTTCCAACACAGAGAGAGAGAGAGAGAGAGAGAGAGAGAGAGAGAGAGAGGGATAGAGAGAGAGAGAGGGATAGAGAGAGAGAGAGGGATAGAGAGAGAGAGGGATAGAGAGGTAGAGAGTGATAGAGAGGTAGAGAGAGGGATAGAGGGAGAGAGAGTAATAGAGAGGTAGAGAGAGGGTTAGAGATCTAGTTCTCAGTGTTGTTATACAGTCTAGTGATTTAACTTCCCAGTATTGTGTTTAGTTGCTGCTTTGGGGAAACGAGAGGCGTAATGACTCCCTCTGGTGCATGGTTAAATGTGTCCAGCTAGATGTTTAGGAACGCTCACAAACACACACATGTACACACACACACACACACACACGGTTTCAAACACTTGCACTCGTAAAGTAGCACAAACACACTTACACACAAACACACACACACTGGTAACGGCGTTCTGAAATATCTCCACCATTAAGGTCAAACATAACATTTAAGCTTTCTTCTGCGGCAGCACTGAAACACTATCAGAAGCCATCTACTTCCCCTGATTTGACCATGAAGAGTCTGTTGAGTGAGTGGAGGATATCACAACATCATTGATAAAGGCACCCTTCGCTCTCTTTCCAACCCGATAATCCATCCAGCTTTCTGTCACTAGAACTTAAGGTGACAAGGACATTTGTCTCTGCTTCTGAATGTCACAACAGTCTAGTCACAGCAACTGTCTCTTATCTCTGTCTCTTATCTCATCAGGAAAGACTCTGTCCCGCTGTATCACTCCAGCTCTGGTATCAGAGAACAAGTTCTCTCTAACCAGATCAAGCTTGACGAATCAACTGCCAGGGCTTTAGATGAGAGGTCTTTTAATCTCACTTGTTCTGCTAACTTTAGAGTTGTTTATAAGGTTTCTTTACAGTGGGAGGTCACATGACCATCCATCTGGGGATCCTGACCGTGTTTCATAACACCATCAGGAAGGAACCCAGAGCAGATCATGTGATCAACATTCTCCCATCTGCCTTCAGACCCCTCCCCTGCCCTGCTCCCCCTCCCCTGCCCTGCTCCCCCTCCCCTGCCCTGCTCCTCCTGCCCTGCCCTGCTCCCCCTCCCCTGCCCTGCTCCCCCTCCCCTGCTCCCCCTGCCCTCCCCTCCCCTGCTCCCCCTGCCCTCCCCTGTCCTGCTCCCCCTCCCCTGCTCCCCCTCCCCTCCCTTGTCCTGCCCTGCTCCCCCTGCTCCCCCTCCCCTCCCCTGATTTGATCTGACGGAATGATAGCTACTAGCAGAGCACACTCTGAATGAAGATGTATGAAGGTTGGAGAGGAGGGGGGGGGGTGAAGGACGGAGAAATATGAGGTACAGAGAAGGAAAGGGTGAGGGGCCGGATGGAAGGGAGGGATGGGGGTGAGGGGCAGGATGAAAGGGAGGAATGGGGGTGAGGGGCAGGATGGAAGGGGGGTGAGGGGAAGGAGGCTGGTTGAGGGGGTGGGAGAAGATAAGGAGGATTTTGATTAAAAGCAGACAGTATTGTGACCTTTTCGGTTGAATGTCTATCAGATCTCTGTTTGCTTTGAGTGAAGAGTATTGGTTGTGACATTCTCACACATAAATGTTTG
>BROE01000014.1:735876-749181 GCA_036571765.1 Plecoglossus altivelis
TCACACTCCCACCCTCATATAGCCACCCCACCACTCCCCCCCCCTCCCCTACCCCTTCCCCCACACTCCCTCCCTCCACCCAACCCACCATCCCCACTCAGCCCCCACCACTCCCCCTTGCCCCCTCGCCTCCCCCCACACTCCCCCCTCCAATAGCCCCCACACTTCCCCCATACTGCCCCTCCCTCCCCCACACTCCCCTCTCACCCCCAACACCCCCCCTCCCTCGCCCGACCACTCCCCTCTCCCCTGCCCCACACTTTCCCCCCACACTCCCCCCTTACAGCCCCCACACTCCCCCCTCACAGACACAAGGAAGCGTTTCTTAAGAAGAAAGACTTGGAAATAAGCAACTGAAGTCGTGTTGGCAGAAGCTCCACAGAAGTGCCATCTGAGTTTTCTTTCACATGTCACTCCAGACATACAGTAGGTACAGTGGTGTCACTCCAGATATACAGTAGGTACAGTGATGTCACTCCAGACATACAGTAGGTCCAGTGATGTCACTCCAGATATACAGTAGGTACAGTGGTGTCACTCCAGACATACAGTAGGTCCAGCGATGTCACTGTCCAGTAATATAGGACAGAAGTTTGGTGGGAAAGGAGTGCTCCGTTTTTCTTTGACTTAGTTTATCTATTCTGGTTCTGGTTCTGGTCTTGGTTCTGGTTCTGGTCCTGGTTCTGGTTCTGGTCCTGGTCCTGGTTTTGGTTCTGGTCCTGGTTCTGATTCTGGTTCTGGTCCTGGTTCTGTGGACAGACTGGGCTCCACATGACTTTCCACACACGCCATGAAGAACATGTATGAGCGCAGGGTCGACGTAGGTGGCAATTAAATTAATAATGTAACAGCAGATGGCTGTAATCAGGTTACAGGCTTGTCAAAGTCCACCTGTGTGATATTTAATTGGACTGGTAATCCCTTCTAAGATGCGCTGCTGGCATTCACAAAGTGTTTGAAATGACAGTACAAGATCGGTCAGTAGCGAAAGGAGAGAAAACGCCTTGATAATAACTTTGAACTTTGAAGTGTTTCCAAAGCAATCAGAAGCCACGTAGGCCTCTGCTGATGGCCAATTACCAGGCAGCAGCTCACAGTTGCCAGGTTGTGCGCCGAATGACAGTAAGGGAGTGTTTTAATTCCACGCAATAAGTAATGACTGTCCTACTCGTCTGGTGTATCTGTGAGCATCTGAAGCGGTGGGGGGAAGAGAGGACTGTAACTATCGATCCAGCACACTCCCAGAAGAGACACAAGGTGATTATAAAAGCTGTACAGCCAGTTTCATCTCCGCTGAAGGAGTGAAAAGCGGCACATAAGTTTTACAGCGACAGAGAGACTCTTGCCATGAAACAGCACAGTGATTCTGGCCCCCAAGTGCAGAGAGATTTATTTTTACAATTAGGAGAGTTGGTTTAGGAGAATTGGCAGTTCCCTGTGTGCTGTGATAGCTTCCTGTGTGTAGTGACAGCTTCCTGTGTGCAGTGACAGCTTCCTGTGTGCAGTGACAGCTTCCTGTGTGCAGTGAAAGCTTCCTGGATCTTGGAACCAGGGATGACGGCTGCATGGATGTAGAGGCATGGATTTAGATGCATGGATGTAGGTACATGGATGTAGGTACAGGGATGTAGGTACAGGGATGTAGGTACAGGGATGTGTCTGAAGATGTGGGGTCTAAAGATGGATTCTCTTCTCAGTCTGAGAGGGGATGAAAACAGGGAATTTCATCAAGTTTTGACTTTGAAAAAGTCCCACAGGAATTAGTGTTCTCATTCTCCCTACACTTTATCTGATGACCTTGTGTGGCATGTGGGTTTTTTGAAGAAAACAAACCAGATTTAATTATGTAGATGTGAAATTAAGAGTTTAACAGAACCCGGGGGTTAGTGAGAGCGATTAGCAGTGTGACCTGCTAATCATAGATATTAACCCAAGATTGTGGGCGACGTTAGTAACATAGTGCACAGTTGTGTGTCAGCTATCTCGGTAGAAATATATTTATTTTACAGTTTTCTCATGGCTGAACTTTTAATAAGAGTGGCTCAGATGAAGGCAGTGTGTGTGCTTGTAGGTCTATAGGTTGTTCATGTAGCCTATGTCTGTAGGTATGCATGTGTATCAGCATGTGTGCGTGTGTGTGTTAGCGTGTGTGTGTTAGCGTGTGTGTGTGTGTCAGCATGTGTGTTTGTTTTAGCATGTGTGTGTGTGTGTGTGTATGTGTTAGCATGTGTGTGTGTGTTAGCATGTGCGTATGTGTTAGCATGTGTGTGTGTGTTAGCATGTGTGTGTTAGCATGTGTGTGTGTTAACATGGGTGTATTAGCATGTGTGTGTGTTAGCATGTGTGTGTGTTAGCATGTGAGTGTGTGTGTTAGCATGTGTGTGTGTGTGTGTGTGTGTTAGCATGTGTGTATGTGTGTTAGCATGTGTGTGTGTGTTAGCATGTGTGTGTTAGCATGTGTGTGTGTTAGCATGTGTGTATGTGTGCTGGAGGAGAGTAGTACTGTAAGGCCCAGCTCTTTGGCAGGCCACGGGCCTCATTATACCCCAGATGGCAGGAGCTCTACCCTGCTGGGACTGGCACGCGGGCGGGGCAGTATTAGCACCCAGCAGGGTAAGGGGGCGACCAAATGGTACTCTCGTTTGGCAGAGGACCACTTGGCTACCCGCTCGCTCCTCTCGCTGTGACTTCATCTGCCGCATCACGTCTCTATCACCTTCGGCCCTGGTGCCGGTACTAAGCCCCAACTGGACCTGGTGTCGGTAGTAAGCCCCAACTGGACCTGGTGCCGGTACTAAGCCCCAACTGGACCTGGTGTCCGGGGCTGATCCATCAGAGATCAGCTGTACAGCAGCTCTGGTGTGTCACACACACACACTCACCTCCCTCTCCTCACACACACACTCTCAGCTCCCTCCCTCTCCTCACATACACTCACCTTCCTCCCTCCCTCTCCTCACACAAACACACTCACTCACCCACCTCCCTCCCTCTCCTCACACAAACTCACCTTCCTCCCTTCCTCCTTCCCTCTCCTCACGCACACTCACCTTCCTCCCTTCCTCCCTTCCTCTCCTCACACACACTCACCTTCCTCCTCTCCTCACACACACTCACCTCCCCCCTCCCTCCCCTCACACACACTCACCTGCCTCCCCTCTCTCTCCCCTCTCACAGTGTACACAATGGAGAGGCTCTGAACCAATCCAGATATAATATAATACTCAGATTAGCACTGTGCATCAGTGGAGCCCCAGAGCCAGACTGAGGGAGAGGATCCCATGACTGATCACAGCCTTCCTCTCATCTGCACTTGATCAGCCTCCGTTTGGAGTGAAGACAAAAGCCAGTCTGGATCTAAAGATCAAAGGAGCACTCGGGGGAAATATAAAGTTGTTTTCCATTCTGAAGCTCCTCTCCCAGTTCAGACCCATTACTGCAGGGCCTTGTAGACATTTGTTTATGGCTAGACTTGAACGAGCTCTGAGCCGGACAGAGTCTGTAGGAGAGAAACCCAGAGAGAGTCTGTAGAGGGGGGAGCCTGGGGGGGCTGAGGGGCCGGGGGGGCCTGGGGGGCCAGGGGGACCCTGGGGGCAGGGGGGCCCGGGGGGCGGGGGGGAGGGGCGGGGCGACAGGGGGGGCTTGGAGGGCAGGGGGGGACTGGAGGCAGGGGGGCCTGGGGGACAGGGGTGCCTGGGGGGGGACGGGGGGGGCTAGGGACATGGCTAACAAATATTATTTTGATTATTCATGCAGCAGAAGCTTTTCTGCAAGGTAACAGACAAGGACTTGAAGCTGCAACCTCTTTGATCTGCAGTCAAAGGCTCCACCTCTTAAATAAACCTTTGTGTTGAGCATCTGTCTGTGAGAATGGGGTAGACAATGACAGCTTATTTCCTAATCACCTGACCCCTCTCTGATCACATGACCCCTCCCTGATCACCTGACCCCTCTCTGATCACATGACCCCTCTCTGATCACATGACCCCTCTCTGATCACATGACCCCTCCTTGATCACATGACCCCTCCCTGATCACCTGACCCCTCCCTGATCACCTGACCCCTCTCTGATCACATGACCCCTCTCTGATCACATGACCCCTCCTTGATCACATGACCCCTCCCTGATCACCTGACCCCTCCCTGATCACCTGACCCCTCTCTGATCACATGACCCCTCCCTGATCACCTGACCCCTCCCTGATCACCTGACCCCTCCCTGATCACATGACCCCTCTCTGATCACATGACCCCTCCCTGATCAAATGACTGCTTCCTGGTCAGGATCCCTAGTAATGATAATGATGACAGTGTTGATAATGATTGTGTGTGATGATGATGATGATGATGATGATGATGAACATGATGACTATGGTGGTGATGATGATGGAGATGATGATCATGGTGGTGATGATGATGGTGATAATGATAGTGGTGATTACTGTGATGATAGTGGTGATGATAGGGGTGATGATGGGTGTGATGATGGTGGTGATGATGATCATGGTGGTGATGAAGTGGTGGTAGTGGTGATGATGGTGGTGATGATGGTGGTGATGATGGTGAAGGTGATAGTGATAATGGTGAAGGTGATAGTGATGATGGTGATGATGATGAAGGGTGATGATAGTGGTGATGATGGTGGTGGTGATAATGATGTTGATGAGATGATGATGGTGTGGTGGTGGTGATGATGATAGTGGTGATGAGGTGGTGATGAGGTGTGATGATAGTGTGATGATGGTGGTGATGATAATGATGATGATGAATGATAGTGGTGATGATTGTGGTGATGATGGTGGTGATGATGAAGATAGTGATGAATGAAATGTTGGTGATGATGGTGGTGATTATGATGATAGTATTGTGTGATGATGGTGGTGATGATAATGGTGGCTGATGGAGGTGGTGATGATGGTGGTGATGATAGTGGTGATTACTGTGGTGATGATAGTGGTGATTACTGTGATGATAGTGGTGATTACTGTGATGATAGTGGTGATGATAGTGGTGATGATGGGGGATGATGATGGTGATGAAGGTGGTGATGATAGTTGGTGATGATAGGGGTGATGATGGTGGTGATGATAGTGGTGATTACTGTGATGATAGTGGTGATTACTGTGATGATAGTGGTGATTACTGTGATGATAGTGGTGATTACTGTGATGATAGTGGTGATGATGATGATAGTGGTGATGATGGTGGTGATGATGGTGGTGATGATGATGATAGTGGTGATGATAGTGGTGATGATAGTGGTGATGATAGTGGTGATGATGGTGGTGATGATGATGATAGTGGTGATGATGGTGGTGATGATGGTAGTGATGATAGTGGTGATGATAGTGGTGATGATGGTGGTGATGATGATGATAGTGGTGATGATGGTGGTGATGATGGTGGTGATGATGGTGGTGATGATAGTGGTGATGATGATGATAGTGGTGATGATGGTGGTGATGATGGTGGTGATGATGGGGACTGTGGAAGAGCCTGTTGCAGCAGAAGAACGACCTATCAAAGCTTTACTTCCAATCAAACAACTATGATAAGCTTCACTCTCACTGGTAAGCAAACATTTACACATCAAACACCTTTCTACAGGGATTAGACACTCTGAGCAGTGTTTGAACTTTTCAGGCTGGGTGGATTAGAACAAGACACTTAATACAAAAACTTTTGTTTTGTTCATTTATCACTGGAGTACTGGACATATAATATGTTGGCTTGCAGAATGTTGTGTTTTGATGACAGCTAGTGGTTGTGTAAAGCGATGGTGGAGTGTGTTCACTCTAACATGGTGTAATATGGATCCATGATGCCCTGCCTGCTGTCTTTGTGGTACTAGATCACTTTTGATTAAACTCCTCATGGGCTAAATGAGCACACTCACTCGTGCATGCACACACGCCCATGGACACACACACAGGGCTGCCTCTGACCCCCCCACCCCCCACGGTGATGATGGTGGTGATGGGGATGATGATGATGATGATCGATAGTGGTGTGTGTGTGTGGTGATGGTGGTGATGATAGTGGTGATGATGGGTGGTGATGATGGTGACGATGATGATGATAGATGTTGGTGATGATGGTGGTGATGATGGTGGTGATGATGATGATAGTAGTGATGATGTTGGTGATGATGGTGGTGATTATGATGATAGTAGTGATAATGATAGTAGTGATGATGGTGGTGATGATTGTGGTTGATGATGGGTGGGTGGGGAAATTGATTTTGGTTTTGGGGGGGGGGGGGTTGGAATTTTGGAGAAAATGGGGAAAAATTAAAAGAGTGGTTGATGGTGGTGATGAATGATGATGAGTGGTGATGATAGTGGTGATGATAGTGGTGATGATGGTGGTGATGATAGTGGTGATGATGGTGGTGATGATAGTGGTGATGATAGTGGTGATGATGGTGGTGATGATGATGATTATGGTGATGATGATGATGTGATGATGATGATGATCGATGATGGTGGTAATGATGAGTTTCATGATGGTGGTGATGATGATGATAGTGGTGATGATGATGAAGATGGTGATTATGATGTGGTGGTGATGATGAAGATGGTGATTATGATGTGGTGGTGATGATGATGATAGTGTGATGATGGTGCGTGATGGATAGGTAGTGATGATAGTGGTGAATGATTAGTTGGTGATGATGGTGTGATGATGAATGTAGTGGTGATGATGGTGGTGATGATGGTGTGTGTGCATGTGGTGTGAATAGTGGTGATGATGATGATAGTGGTGATGAATGGGGTTGATGATGGTGGTGATGATAGTGGTGATGATGAATATAGTGGTAATGATGGTGGTGATGATGGTGGTGATGAAATCGGGCGACTGTGGAAGAGCCTGTTGCAGCAGAAGAACGACCTATCAAAGCTTTACTTCCAATCAAACAACTATGATAAGCTTCACTCTCACTGGTAAGCAAACATTTACACATCAAACACCTTTCTACAGGGATTAGACACTCTGAGCAGTGTTTGAACTTTTCAGGCTGGGTGGATTAGAACAAGACACTTAATACAAAAACTTTTGTTTTGTTCATTTATCACTGGAGTACTGGACATATAATATGTTGGCTTGCAGAATGTTGTGTTTTGATGACAGCTAGTGGTTGTGTAAAGCGATGGTGGAGTGTGTTCACTCTAACATGGTGTAATATGGATCCATGATGCCCTGCCTGCTGTCTTTGTGGTACTAGATCACTTTTGATTAAACTCCTCATGGGCTAAATGAGCACACTCACTCGTGCATGCACACACGCCCATGGGACCACACACAACTAAGCCCCCCCCCACACACACACACACACATACACACACACACACAACTAACCCTGATACACACACACACACACACACACACACACAACTAAGCCTGATACACACATACACGCACACACACAACTAAGCCCCCCCCCACACACACACACACACATACACACACACACACAACTAACCCTGATACACACACACACACACACACAGATGCCCAGAACCCACTCAAACACACACAACTAACTCTGACCCGCGCACCCACTCACGCACACTGCGTCCATCTGTGAACCCATCTGTGTGTGCGTGCAGGCACGAGTGCATGGGCAGGTGTTGGGGTGTGTGTTGATTTGCTGGCCTCTTAAGGACTTCTCACATATAGAGGAGCGAGGTTTGGAGTGTCGGTCTACAGGACCCAGGGTGGGTGCTGTCTTCACACACCGACATCCCGTTGCTTTGCTGCTCATTGCAAACATTGAGATGTTGTGATTGTTGCTCTGTGTCTGGTAGCTGAGATGTGGTTACTTTACAATGTGTCTGGTAGCTGATATGTGGTTACTTTACACTGTGTCTGATAGCTGAGATGTGGTTACTTTACACTGTGTCTGGTAGCTGAGATGTGGTTACTTTACACTGTGTCTGATAGCTGAGATGTGGTTACTTTACATTGTGTCAGATAGCTGAGATGTGGTTACTTTACATTGTGTCAGGTAGCTGAGATTTGGTTACTTTACACTGTGTCTGGTAGCTGAGATGTGGTTACTTTACACTGTGTCTGATAGCTGAGATGTGGTTACTTTACACTGTGTCTGGTAGCTGAGATGTGGTTACTTTACATTGTGTCAGGTAGCTGAGATGTGGTTACTTTACATTGTGTCAGGTAGCTGAGATGTGGTTACTTTACACTGTGTCTGGAAGCTGAGATGTGGTTACTTTACACTGTGTGGTAGCTGAGATGTGGTTACTTTAAACTGTGTCTGATAGCTGAGATGTGGTTACTTTACACTGTGTGGTAGCTGAGATGTGGTTACTTTACATTGTGTCTGATAGCTGAGATGTGGTTACTTTACACTGTGTCTGATAGCTGAGATGTGGTTACTTTACATTGTGTCTGGTAAATACAGTTGATGCCTTAACTCTGACCACAAAAATAGAGTTAGTTTCTCTTAGAAATACGTACTTCTGTCCTTGACTCTGCTGTCGGCAATATTTGTACGTCATTTTGGATGAAAGTGTCTGCTAAATGAATCAAGTGTCAAATGCAATACCCAGGAGCTTAGACAAGCCCATCTGTTTTCATGATGCCTGCTGACAGAGGCGGTAGAGGAACACAAAGACGAGGAGAGAGGGGAGAAAAATATGGTAAGATAAAGATAAATGGATTTTGAGAGGAAAATGATACAAACATTAATGGGAAGAGGAGAGAAAGGAGAGGAAGAGGATAGGAAGAGAAGAAAGGAGAGGTGACAGGAGGGGAAAGGTGAGGAGAAGAGAGGAGGGGAAGGGAAGGGAGAGGAAAAGAGAGGAGGGGAAGGGAGAGGAGAGGAGAAGAGAGGTGACAGGAGGGGAAAGGTGAGGAGAAGAGAGGAGGGGAAGGGAAGGGAGAGGAAAAGAGGAGGTTGTCAGAGGAGGAGGAGGCGGAGAAGGAGGAGGAGCAGAAGAAGGAGGAGCAGGAGGAGGAAGAGAGGAGGGGAAGGGAGATGAGAAGAGAGGAGGGGAAGGGAGAGGAGAGGAGAAGAGAGGAGGGGAAGGGAGAGGAGAAGAGAGGAAGGGAGGGAGAGGAGAAGAGAGGAAAGGAGGGGAGAGGAGAAGAGAGGAGGGAAGGGAGAGGAGAATGAGAGGAGGGATAAAGGGAGAGGAGAAAAGGAGTGGAAGGGTGAGGGAGAGAGGAGGAGGGGAGAGGGAGAGGGGGATGAGATGAGGTGGGAGATATGGGGGAGAGAGATGGGGAGAAATGGGGAGAGGAGAGGAGCAGAGGACAGGAGTTGAGGGGTGAGGAAGGGAGAGGGAGAGAGAGGAGTGGAAGGGAGAGAGAAGAGAGGAGGGGCAGAGGTGAAGAATGGAGAAGAGAGGAAGGGGAAAGGAGAATGAGGAGAGGAGGGAAGGGAGAGGAGAGAGAGAGGGAAGGACGAGAGGAGAGGAGGGGAGGGGAGAGGAGAGCAGAAAGGGTTGTGTTTCAGAGAGGAGGGGAAGGGAGAGGAGAAGAGAGGAGGAAGGGAGAGGAGAAGAGAGGAGGGGAGTGCAGAGTTGTGGAGAGAAGATACGTCTGTTTCACCAGAGACACCAAACAGGCCTGTTGCAGATACATCTCTATTTATTTGGTTGTGCCACATTTTCCCAGCTATCATAAATCTCTATTTATTTGGCGTTAAAACAACCATTTTCTTGTTGTCTCAGCATCTGAACCAGAATTTCAGACAAGTAGTATAATCGCACAAAGATTAATTAAGTGGAGGGACTGCAATGGTGTTATGCTAAGCCATGATTTGTTTTAGAAGTCACCTAGGCAACCCTAGTATTTTATATCAGTGGTCTTCAACCCCAGTCCTTGGGGTCCAATGTCCTAATTCTAATGAAAGGGACATTATGACGCTGTATAGAGGCATTACTATAACCTGTGCATCTAAACTAAGTGAAGCTGGAACAGGGAAACATCTAGAATGTGAAGAACGGTCAACTAGAGAGGAAGATCATGTTCAAATCCTGCTGTAAATGTTGTAAATAGCACGGAAACACAACACAGCTCACAGATCTGGATAGAGGGGGTCTGGACAGAGGGGGCCTGGACAAAGGGGGGCCTGGACAGAGGGGGCCTGGACAGAGGGGGTCTGGACAGAGGGGGCCTGGACAGAGGGGGTCTGGATAGAGGGGGTCTGGATAGAGGGGGTCTGGATAGAGGGGGTCTGGATAGAGGGGGTCTGGATAGAGGGGGTCTGGACAGAGGGGGCCTGGACAAAGGGGGGCCTGGACAGAGGGGGCCTGGACAAAGGGGGGCCTGGACAGAGGGGGCCTGGACAAAGGGGGGCCTGGACAGAGGGGGCCTGGACAAAGGGGGGCCTGGACAGAGGGGGCCTGGACAAAGGGGGGCCTGGACAGAGGGGGTCTGGACAGAGGGGGCCTGGCCAGAGGGGGCCTGGACAGTGAGGGGGGCCTGGATAGAAGGGGTCTGGACAAAGGGGGGCCTGGACAGAGGGGGTCTGGACAGAGGGGGTCTGGATAGAGGGGGTCTGGATAGAGGGGGTCTGGACAGAGGGGGTCTGGACAGAGGGGGCCTGGCCAGAGGGGGCCTGGACAGTGAGGGGGGCCTGGATAGAAGGGGTCTGGACAGAGGGGGCCTGGACAGAGGGGACCTGGACAGAGGGGGCCTGGACAGAGGGGGCCTCTAAAGGGGGTCTTTATTAGTTCAACAAAGACAGGTGTGTCGAGCTTGTCTAACACTACAGCAAACTCTGCCAACCTGAACACCCATCCAGGTGACACAGGTGGTGAGGTCAGGTAAGCTGGCTGTGTGTGTGTGTGTGCTCTTGGTCTAAGTGACTGGGTTTATTTGACCGTGTCTATGTGACAGATGGGGCTGGCACTATAAACAGGAGTCATTAGTTATGGAAATGACTTCACGGGCCATTAACACAGATGTGAATATGGGGAGGAAGCCATAGCTTTCTACAGATACTTTCTGATTGCTTTGGTCTTCTCCCCAGTCTCCCCCCTGTCTCTCCCCAGTCTCCCACTGTCTCCCCCCTGTCTCCCCCCTGTCTCTCCCCAGTCTCTCCCCAGTCTCCCCCTGTCTCCTCTGCCTCTATACCTACACCTACACCTACACCTAGACTTACACCTACACCTACATCTGGCCTTACACCTACACCTGTACCTACATCTGTACCTGAACCTACACCTGTAACTACACCTGAACTTACACCCTGTGCCTGCACTTACACCTGTACCTACACCTGCACTTGCACATTCACCTGTACCTACACCTGCAACTACACCTACACTTGTACCTACACCTGAACATTCACCTGCACTTACACCTGTACCTACACCTACACCTGTACCTACACCTGCACTTACACCTGTACCTACACCTACACCTGAACCTACAGCTGCACTTACACCTACACCTACACCTGTACCTACACCTGTATCTGTACCTACACCTACACCTACACCTGTACCTATAGCCCTGGATGATGAGAACCTGAGATTAAATTTGGAAGCTGACTGGCCTCTCCTGGGTATGCATCAGGGGATATCTGATGTAGACAAATCACATCAAGGCAACATCAGCACTTAGAAAGCTAGATTGGTTGTTGATTAATGAGTGTTGCTGATGAGAGTGTATATTCGACTGCAGTAATTGAATAAGTGATGCAGGAGTCAGTATGTTCTTAAAGATGAACTGCTCATCCTCTGGGAGAGCGAGTGAGGGAGAGCAAGAGAGAGAGGGGGGGAGAGGGAGGAAGAAGGGAGAACGAGGGGGGAGAGCAAGCAGGGAGCAAGGAACACAGTTAGAGAAAGGGAGAAAGACAAATAAGGAGAGAGACGGTGGGACACAGAGAGAGAGCAGGATTGATTCATAATCAAATCTAGCAGGAAGCTAGACACGAGATAGAACACTGTTAACGAGGTATAAAACTGGTTTCTGATTGGACGCTTTGATGGGAATGCCACCCAGATGCCTCCCAATTACAATTAGCTTCGTTGAGATGTTTTTGTAACAAGCTGGAGGGCTGCAGTTGTCGTTGTGTCGACAGAGGACGCAGACAGACAAGTCTACTGGCCCAGGGTCAGAATGAACATCAGCGTTCGCCAAAACTTCTATTATTAGTCTCTCTTCATGGAGAATGTGCTGGACTCTACGGTTCTCCTCCTCTTTTGTTTGTCCCCACACCGGTGTGGCACACTCCTCCATCTCCCTCTCCTCCTCCATCTCCCCTTTCTTCTCTCCCTCCTCCTACCCCTCCTCCTCCGCCCTCACTCCTCCTCCTCTCCCCTCCCATCCCTCCCTGTCTCCCCTCCGTGTCTCTCCCCACTTTTTTCTCTTTTTGTCTCCCTCCTCCCCCTCTACTCCTTCCCTCCTCCTCCTCTTCTTCCCCTCCTCCTCCTCCTCCGCCCTTTCTCCTCCTCCATCTCCCTCTCCCCGTCCCTCCTCCTCCCTCCTCCCCTCCTCCTCTCCTCCTCCTCCATCTCCCCTCCCTCCCCCTCCTCCTCCTCCCCTCCTCCTCCTCGACCTCCTCCATCTCCCTCCCCCTCCTCTCTCCATCTCCCCTCCCCCTCCTCCTCCCCTCCCCTCCTCCCCTCCTCCCTCCTCCCCCTGCCATCCTCCTCTCCCTCCATTCCTACTCCCTCTCTCTCCTCCATCTCCCCCTCCTCCCCTCTCCTCCTCCTCCATTTCCCCCTCCTCTCCACTCCTCCATTTCCCTCCCCTCCTCTCTCCCTCTCCCTCTCCCTCTCCTCCCCTCCTACTCCTCCCCCACCTCCTCCAACTCCTTCCCCTAGGCTCTCCACTACTAATTGGCAGAAGATCCAGAACTGTCTTGTGGCTGTTGTTGTTGTTGTTGAGTGAGATCCCAGCAAAAAGTAACCAGCAGACAGGGCTCAGAGATAAACATCACTGCTAGGCTTGCAATCATGCACAAAGAGCCGGACTACTTATAGTCATCAGTAAGTCACTTTAAACTGTTTTCATCAGTAAGTAACTTTAAACGTACACAACTGGTGGAGGAGGCAGAAGAGTGTGATGATGTAGTGCAACATCCAGTCAGATATGATGATGTGAGGGCAGGGACACATCCAGTCAGACATGATGATGTGAGGGCAGCAGGACACATCCAGTCAGACATGATGATGTGAGGGCAGCAGGGAAACATCCAGTCAGACATGATGACGTGAGGGTAACAGGGAAACATCCAGTCAGACATGATGATGTGAGGGCAGCAGGACACATCCACTCAGATATGATGATGTGAGGGCAGCAGGACACATCCAGTCAGACATGATGAT
>BROE01000014.1:749592-770829 GCA_036571765.1 Plecoglossus altivelis
CTCCTCCTCCCCCTCCTACTCCTCCCCCACCTCCTCCATCTCCCCCTCCCCCTAGCTCTCCACTACTAATTGGCAGAAGATCCAGAACTGTCTTGTGGCTGTTGTTGTTGTTGTTGAGTGAGATCCCAGCAAAAAGTAACCAGCAGACAGGGCTCAGAGATAAACATCACTGCTAGGCTTGCAATCATGCACAAAGAGCCGGACTACTTATAGTCATCAGTAAGTCACTTTAAACTGTTTTCATCAGTAAGTAACTTTAAACGTACACAACTGGTGGAGGAGGCAGAAGAGTGTGATGATGTAGTGCAACATCCAGTCAGATATGATGATGTGAGGGCAGGGACACATCCAGTCAGACATGATGATGTGAGGGCAGCAGGACACATCCAGTCAGACATGATGATGTGAGGGCAGCAGGGAAACATCCAGTCAGACATGATGACGTGAGGGTAACAGGGAAACATCCAGTCAGACATGATGATGTGAGGGCAGCAGGACACATCCACTCAGATATGATGATGTGAGGGCAGCAGGACACATCCAGTCAGACATGATGATGTGAGGGCAGCAGGACACATCCAGTCAGACATGATGATGTGAGGACAGCAGGACACATTCAGTCAGACATGATGATGTGAGGGCAGCAGGACACATCCAGTCAGAAACAAGATCTGTTTCTTCCTCTCACATGGGTTGTTCTGAGGAGTTAAGTGATGAGATTAAAAAGCTGCTTAATGCTGCCTCCAGTGTGGCTGCATGTTCATTAGGAGTTATTATATAACAATCAGGTTCCCACTGAGGGACTTTGCAGTATTGTGGAATATTAAGTATCTCTCTCCTGCGACCAGTGAGGGGGATTCAGGGATATCAGCAATGCTATGAGATGAACAAAGCACCGGTTCTAGCTCTGACTAGAACTATTTGGTTCTAGTTCTGACTTGAACTATTTGGTTCTAGTTCTGACTAGAACTATTTGGTTCTAGTTCTGACTCGAACTATTTGGTTCTAGATCTGACTCGAACTATTTGGTTCTAGTTCTGACTCGAACTATTTGGTTCTACATCTGACTCGGACTATTTGGTTCTAGTTCTGACTAGAACTATCTGGTTTTAACTGGTTATAATGATCTATTTGGTCTATTCAACACAGATGATGGTATACAAACACCCTATCATGAAAACAACTCTGTAAACATCTTTTGTATTCCGGAGCGTCTGTCTGCTGCACTCACGCACACACACACCAACACACACACACACACCCGCACACACACACACCAACACACATACACACTCGCACGCACACACACACCAACACACAGACACACCAACACACACACACACACACCCGCACACACACACACCAACACACACACACACCAACACACACGCACACGAACACACACACACACCCGCACACACACACAGACCCACACACACACCAACACACACACCTGCACACACACACAACAGAGCTCTGTTGATCATGCAGAAACACAGACTACTTGGGTGATAAGAGATCTTAGCAGAGAGAGGGGGAGGGAGGGGAGCGGGAGGGGGAGAGGGGGAGGGAGGGATGGTGGGAGGGAGAGGGAGGGGAAGGGAGAGGGAGGGAGGGGGAGAGGGGAAGGGAGGGGAGAGAGGGAGGGGAGAGAGGGAGAGGGAGGGGGAGAGGGGGAAGGGAGGGGAGAGAGGGAGAGGGAGGGGAGAGAGGGAGAGGGAGGGGGAGTGGGAGGGGGAGAGGGGAGAGGAGGAAGGGTGGGGGTGATAATAAGACAGATGCAAGACACAGACAGAAAGGGAGAAGGACAGAATAGAAGAATTAAAACAAAGGGAGAGAAAACTGCACGAGAGCCGTACAGGAAGAGAAAGAGATAAAGAGCGGTAAAGGAAGAGAGAGAGATAAAGAGCGGGAAAGGAAGAGAGAGATCAGTAAATGAAGGGAGAGAAAAACAGCCTTGATGTAAAGGTGGGCGTCTGTGAGGCTGTAATTCTGCCATTCAGCTTCCACAGACCAGGAAGACACAAAAACACGAGCTGACAGCTCCACATTTATAATAATTGGAACAATTAGCATTAGCATTCATAAGGACACCATCTTCAATGGGGCCAGTAATTACACCAAGACTCAGATAAAAATGGCTCGATTAGCAGAAGAGTCTGGATCACTCCAGACAGCTGCAAGGGTGCCATCCTCATCTTCAGCATCGGAGGACACTGAGAGAGCATCACTGAGGTGCCAAAATCTGATGTCCTTGTTTTGAAACGTCTTGATGGTGCAACAGGGGCATCAGAAGGAGTAAGGATGCTTTTCTGAGGCAGGGTTAGATGATGGTGTCGTGTGCCAGCTAACCTCCCTCCCCCATCTCTGCTCCCCCTTCCCCACACACTAGCATGCAGGGTTAGATGATGGTGTCGTGTGCTAGCTAACCTCCCTCCCCCATCTCTGCTCCCCCTTCCCCACACACTAGCATGCAGGGTTAGATGATGGTGTCGTGTGCTAGCTAACCTCCCTCCCCCATCTCTGCTCCCCCTTCCCCACACACTAGCATGTAGGGTTAGATAATGGTGTCATCCTCTCTCTCCTCTCTCATCTCTGCTCTCCTCTTTCTCCTCTCTTCCCGTGTGCTAGCTAACCTCCCTCCCCCCTCTCCGCTCCCCCTTCCCCACACAGTAGCATGCAGGGATAGAGGACGGTGTCGTGTGTTAGGTGACCCCCCCCCCCCCGCCCCACACACCAGCATTCATGGGAACACATTAAGGCCTCAGAGGGTTACATAAACATGGTTTATGGCTCTGGGTCTCCTCTGCCCCGGCTAAACAGCATCATCTCATTAATCATCACATTTAATTAAGAGATTTAATAGCCATTGAAGTGGATAATAGGGAGAAAAATATTGTTCCATAGAAGCCGATCATGAATGCCTCAAACTAATTAAACGAACAAGTCCTCTTTTAAAAGGTTCTCATCCTCTCTCGTTCACAAAGCAAAGGCAATCTATTCAAATCAATAACTGCTTAGCTAAATTCCATTTGTTATTTCAGTCCAGAATTAGGTTTTTCAATCTACATTAAGTTTGCCAAGGATTGTTTCCCAACATCAACAGATCGATTATTGAAGGTATGAAGTGAACACGCTCTCTCTCTCTGCAGTGAAGAGCTGGACACACCCTGAAGGAAAACACACCAGGTACAGACAGGAGCTGGGAGGAGCAGGGTGGAGCAGAAAGGAGCAGGGAGGAGCAGGGAGGAGCAGAAAGGAGCAGGGAGGAGCAGAGAGGAGCAGGGAGGAGCAGAGAGGAGAAGGGAGGAGCAGAAAGGAGCAGGGAGGAGCAGAGAGGAGCAGGGAGGAGAAGGGAGGAGCAGAGATGAGCAGAGAGGAGTCATTCAAATAATGTATAATGCAACACTGTCCTGTGTATCGATGTAAGTGTGTATGTGGATGTGTGTAGTTACAGTACAGAGCCTAAAATATGATGTGTGTGGATATTTTTGAGTGTGTGTGTGTGTGTGTGGATGGAAGAGAGAGAGATGGGTTACAGCCTCCCCTCCTCTCCTCTCCTCCATTGAGGACAGTCATTAAAAGAAGACAACACTGCTTGTGATTTAAATGTACAAAGTTGCACAGGTCTTTTATCCATTTTTCAAAATATTTAACAATGAAAGATAAGTCAAATCAACAGTAAGAAGAAATAACAATAATTAATATCAACAGTAACTAGCATCAAAATCAAACCATTTCATATTTTACTGAAACACCTGAGGGAAGCAAAAAAAAGAAGTAAAAAGGAGACAGGTCAGAGAAGCCAGAGGGACACCTCCCTCACCTGTCCCCAGGTAGGGACACCTCCCTCACCTGTCCCCAGGTAGGGACACCTCCCTCACCTGTCCCCAGGTACGGACACCTCCCTCACCTGTCCCCAGATAGGGACACCTCCCTCACCTGTCCCCAGGTAGGGACACCGCCCTCACCTGTCCCCAGATAGGGACACCTCCCTCACCTGTCCCCAGATAGGGGCACCTCCCTCACCTGTCCCCAGGTAGGGACACCTCCCTCACCTGTCCCCAGATAGGGACACCTCCCTCACCTGTCCCCAGGTAGGGACACCCCCCTCACCTGTCCCCAGATAGGGACACCTCCCTCACCTGTCCCCAGATAGGGACACCTCCCTCACCTGTCCCCAGGTAGGGACACCTCAACCTCTCCTTACATTCGCCCTGCTGGTTCTCAGCAGTGGGCGCGGTCATCTTGGAAAATTCCAGTCTACTGTACGTTCCTGCCTGGACACACAGGTCACACAGGTCATCACCAAACAGGAAATAGAGCTTGAAAATAAAGGTGGCAGAGAAGATTCAAGAAAAAGAGTTGTCCCATGAACAAAATAAACGTTAGCTAAGGACGGTCCATAAGATGTCAGCTCAGGTCACCATTTGAGCTTTTGACGGTTGGTGTTCTGTTTGACAAGGAGCAGGGTGATTATAGGGCTTCTGGATCTTCAATTAGTCACATTATCTACATTAGATTTTCAGCAGTACTGCTTGCTGTTGGTCTGGCCCCTCATACAAACATCTGTTATAGGAGAAACAGCAACAGAACATGCACACAAACACTCTCACACAGAAACACACATACATATATGCACTCACACACAGACACACACAGACACGTATACACTCACACACAGACACACTCACACACAGACACACACAGACACACACTCACACACAGACACACTCACTCACACACAGACACACACTCACACACAAACACACACAGACACACACTCACACATACACACACACAGACACACACAGACACACACACACACAGACACACACAGACACACAAACACACACACAGACACACAGACACACACAGACACACACAGACACACACAGACACACACACACACAGACACACACACACACACAGACAAGCCCGTGCATAGAAAGCAACGGCAAGATCAAGAAAAAGAGAATCCTTTCTCTGAGGGAAGTGAAAAAAACAAAACAAAATCAAATCTTTCTCTTTCACAGGCTCGACCCTTTCCCCATACATCTGGGTCTGCAGTGTTCCTCACAGAGGACAGACAAGAAATAAAGGTGCTCTTTTAATCTGTTCATGAAAGTCATGTTGGTTTGATTGTCCCCAGTAGTTTGGGCAGAATGGATGGGCTCAGGGATATACAACCACAGCGTATACAACAAGATCCTTTACTGGAAAGGAATTAAGAGTCCTTAACAGGTCATGATAACACAGACCTGCGCTGTGTTAGTGTGTACATGTGTGTTAGTGTGTGTATGTATGTAGGTGTGTACATGTATGTTGGTGTGTACATGTGTGTTAGTGTGTACATGTATGTTGGTGTGTGTATGTATGTAGGTGTGTACATGTATGCTGGTGTGTACATGTTTGTTAGTGTGTACATGTATGTTGGTGTGTGTATGTGTGTGTGGGTGTACATACTGTGTGTGGGGTTATATACTGTGTGTCTATGAGTATGTGTATATATTCTGTATGAGTGTGTGTACGTATGAGCGTGGGTGTGAGTGTGTGTGAGTGTGTGTGTGTGTTGGTGTGTGTGAGTGTGTGTGTGTATGTGTGTGTGAGTGTGTATGAGTATGTGTGTGTGTATGAGTGTGTGTGTGTGTGTGTGAGTGTGAGTGTGAGTGTGTGTGTGTGTGAGTGTGAGTGTGAGTGTGTGTATGAGTGTGTGTGTGTGTGTGTGTGTGTGTGTGAGTGTGTGTATGAGTGTGTGAGTGTGTGTGTGAGTGTGTGTGTGTGTGTATGAGTGTGTGTGTATGAGTGTGTGTGTGAGTGTGTGTGTGTGTGTGTGTGTGAGTGTGTATGAGTGTATGAGTGTGTGTGTCTATGCTACTGCAGGTGCATCCTGTAGACAGGTGTGTCGGATCACAGGGAGAGGATGAGCCTCTGTGTTGAACACCCAGTCCTCCAGAGGCAGCAGGTCATCATCAGAGAAGAGGAGATACAGGTATCTGAGGGAGAAACACAAAGATATCAAACACAAATAACATACTTTCTGTGTGTAAATAGTGTGTGTGTGTGTATGCGTGTAATGTGAATGCTGTGTGTGTGTAGTGTGTGTGTGTGTGTGTAGTGTGTGTGTGTGTAGTGTGTGTGTGTGTGTGTGTGTAGTGTGTGTGTGTGTGTAGTGTGTGTGTGTGTGTGTGTAGTGTGTGTGTGTGTGTATGTAGTGTGTGTGTGTGTGTGTATGTAGTGTGTGTGTGTGTGTGTGTGTACTGTGAGCAGGCGTGAGCAGGTGCTGTTGTGCTGCGTCTCTACACCATGCATACCTGACACCTGACTGTACGTTCGTCTAGATATCAATCAAACTTCAACTTGTTTAAGTGGCATAAGTGACTTCAGTCTCTCATACATTTAGCTAAATTATTAAAGGGCTAAACATAACATATTGAAAGGCAATAATCACCAACAACACAAATATAAACGACATATTGATCAAACGATTTGGCCTAGTGTCTCAAGACAAAAACATTTATAGATGAGTTTGCAACAATGGCTCTGTGCTTCTAATGATGTTCATCATAGCACAGAACGGAAACAGCGATGGGTTGATTTGGTGAGTGTGTGTGTGTGTGTATGTGGATGTACTGATTTGGTGTGTGTGTGTGTGTGGAACCTACTGATTTGGTGTGTGTGTGTGTGTGTGTGGGGACGTACTGATCTGGTGTGTGTGTGTGTGTGTGGGGACGTACTGATCTGGTGTGTGTGTGTGTGTGGACGTACTGATTTGGTGTGTGTGTGTGTGTGTATGTGGATGTACTGATTTGGTGTGTGTGTGTGTGGACGTACTGATTTGGTGTGTGTGTGTGGATGTACTGATTTGGTGTGTGTGAGTGGACGCACTGATTTGGTGTGTGTGTGGGGACGTACTGATTTGGTGTGTGTGCGTGTGTGTGTGTGTGTGTGAGTGTGTGTGTGGACGTACTTGAGCGTTTCTGACAGGAAGAAGCTCTGCTGCATGTTGTCATGGCTGCTGGAGGAGGAGTAGACGTCTCTGATCCCAGAGAAGCCTGTCTCCACTCTGCAGTGCTTCTCCAACGCCTGCAGGTGCCAGGAAACATGCTTAACACACGCTTAACACACTTAACACACCCTTAACACTCTGCAGTGCTTCTCCAACACACTTAACACATGCTTAACACACTCTTAACACACGCTCAACACACGCTCAACACACTTAACACACGCTTAACATGCTTAACACACCCTTAACACACGCTTAACACATGCTTAATCCATGCTTAACATGGTTAACACCCTTAACACATGCTTAACACATGCTTAACACACGCTTAACACACCCTTAACACACGCTTAACACCCTTAACACATGCTTAACACCCTTAACACATGCTTAACACACGCTTAACACACCCTTAACACACGCTTAACACCCTTAACACATGCTTAACACACTTAACACACGCTTAACACACCCTTAACACATGCTTAACACACCCTCAACACACACTTAACACACCCTTAACATGCTTAACACACCCTTAACACAGGCTTAACACACGCTTAACACACTCTTAACACACGCTTAACACACGCTTAACATGCGCATAACACACGCTTAACACAGGCTTAACACATACTTAACACACGCTTAACACACCCTTAACACACGCTTAAACACACACACTATAACACACACACGCCTCTACAGCCTCTACAGCCTCACTCACCTCTACAGCCTCCCAGCCCCACTCTCGATACTTGGGGTCGTGGGTCAGACGCCACATGTACATGTAGCTCTCGATGACCTCTGGCCTCAGGATGTAGTATCTGTCACTCAGACGAGTGGCGGTTGCCTCCGCGCCACCGTCGAACCGAAACGCCTCCGGACCCAGCTTAGTGGCTAGAGAAACAGGAGAGAGCAGCAGGCTCAGTCACTAACACAGAACCAGACTGTCAGATATGTGGACAACAGCTCTCATGTCATTTGAAAACTTGACTGAATAAAAAATAAACGGAAGCAAATAAAACACTGCATAAAATGCACACACACACACACACCAGCACACACACACATACCATCATTGTCATACACGCTTATACAGCTAGCTTATACAGCTAGCTTATACAACTAGCTTATACAGCTAGCTTATACAGCTAGCTTATACAGCTAGCTTCTGCTAGCTAGCTCATAAAACTAGCTTATACAGCTAGCTAGCTGTATAAGCTAGCTAGCCCATGAGTCAAACATGGAACCTACTGCTGAGCGACAGTTTAAAGAGTGTAAACGTATTTCACTGCACCCTGGGTGAGATAACCTCACCTTATCCAGACACACTGGACTGTGTTTCCAAACTGCAGACACACTGGACTGCGTTTCCAAACTGCAGACACAGTTTAGAAGCTAGCTAGCAGAGACTAGCTTATACAGCTTGCTAGCAGAATCCGCTCTAGTGTGTTGTCTCCTGTACAGGCTGGCAGCCCAAAACACAATAAAACATGCTGCGATAGTTTAGCACAGCACACAGCGCTGTATCCAGGACTGTATCCAGGACTGTGTAGAAACAGGAGCAGATGAATGAGCTTGTGGGCGGCGAGGCCTCAGTGGTCACTGCCTGGAGAGGTGAGACTGTGAGGGGCCGTGCCCAGCAGCCACGGAGAATCACTCAGAAATAACAAACCAAGACAGACGCATGGCCCACTGGGTGTGCCTCAAACTGCCTCTGATACTGCCAACTCATTATGTTACTATTGATGTGGCTGTTTGTGTCTGTATGTGAGTATGGGTGCTTGCTTGTGTGTGTGTGCCTGTGTGAGCACCTGCCTGTATGTGTCTGTGTGTGTGCTGGTGTGTGTGTGTGTACTGGTGTGTGTGTGTGCTGGTGTGTGTGTGTGCCGGTGTGTGTGCTGGTGTGTCTGTATGTGTGCTGGTGTGTGCTGGCGTGTGTGTGCTGGTGTGTGTGTGTGTGTGTGTGTGCATCTGTGTGGTCAAGGTAATGAACAAGCAGAGTCAAACATGGAACCTACTGCTGAGCGACAGTTTAAAGAGTGTAAACGTATTTCACTGCACCCTGGGTGAGATAACCTCACCTTATCCAGACACACTGGACTGTGTTTCCAAACTGCAGACATACTGGACTGCGTTTCCAAACTGCAGACACACCGGACTGTGTTTCCAAACTGCAGACACACTGGACTGTGTTTCCAAACTGCAGACACACTGGACTGCGAATCCCATCTGCAGTCTAAACTGTGTTTCCAAACTGTTTACAGTCTAAACTGTGTTTCCAAACTGCTTACAGTCTAAACTGTGTTTCCAAACTCCTTACAGTCTAAACTGTGTTTCCAAACTCCTTACAGTCTAAACTGTGTTTCCAAACTCCTTACAGTCTAAACTGTGTTTCCAAACTGCTTAAGGTCTAAACTGTGTTTCCAAACTGCTTACAAACTAAACTGTGTTTCCAAACTGCTTACAGTCTAAACTGTGTTTCCAAACTCCTTACAGTCTAAACTGTGTTTCCAAACTGCTTACAGTCTAAACTGTGTTTCCAAACTGCTTAAGGTCTAAACTGTGTTTCCAAACTGCTTACAGTCTAAACTGTGTTTCCAAACTCCTTACAGTCTAAACTGTGTTTCCAAACTCCTTACAGTCTAAACTGTGTTTCCAAACTGTTTACAGTCTAAACTGTGTTTCCAAACTGCTTAAGGTCTAAACTGTGTTTCCAAACTGCTTAGAGTCTACACTGTGTTTCCAAACTCCTTACAGTCTAAACTGTGTTTCCAAACTGCTTACAGTCTAAACTGTGTTTCCAAACTGCTTACAGTCTACACTGTGTTTCCAAACTGTTTACAGTCTAAACTGTGTTTCCAAACTGCTTACAGTCTACACTGTGTTTCCAAACTGTTTACAGTCTAAACTGTGTTTCCAAACTGCTGAAAAACTAAACTGTGTTTCCAAACTGCTGAAAAACTAAACTGTGTTTCCAAACTGTTTACAGTCTAAACTGTGTTTCCAAACAGCTGAAAAACTAAACTGTGTTTCCAAACTGTTTACAGTCTAAACTGTGTTTCCAAACTCCTTACAGTCTAAACTGTGTTTCCAAACTGTTTACAGTCTAAACTGTGTTTCCAAACTGCTTACAGTCTAAACTGTGTTTCCAAACTGTTTACAGTCTAAACTGTGTTTCCAAACTGCTTAGAGTCTAAACTGTGTTTCCAAACTGTTTACAGTCTAAACTGTGTTTCCAAACTGCTTACAGTCTAAACTGTGTTTCCAAACTGCTTACAGTCTACACTGTGTTTCCAAACTGTTTACAGTCTAAACTGTGTTTCCAAACTGCTTACAGTCTAAACTGTGTTTCCAAACTGTTTACAGTCTACACTGTGTTTCCAAACTGTTTACAGTCTAAACTGTGTTTCCAAACTGTTTACAGTCTAAACTGTGTTTCCAAACTGCTTACAGTCTACACTGTGTTTCTAAACTGCTTACAGTCTACACTGTGTTTCTAAACTGCTGACAGACTAAACCGTGTTTCTGCAAAGTTTCTTACTGTTTCTCACGGTGCAGAGCCACTAAACTCCTCCCCTCTGAGGCATGTCTGGGCTTATGTATCCGGAATACTCTTGCTAATTCAAACAAACCACATCACCAATAGATAACCTGTGTTGTTGCCAACACCATCGATCCTCAACACGGCCAATCAGATACACCCGAGTTGGTGCGTGATTATTGGCTGCATCTGTCTCCCCTCGGATTGTCCTGTGGTGTAATTGGCTGGTGTGATGGAACAGAACAAATCCATAGTGTGTGCTGGTGTGCAGCACCTGAGAAGAGGATCTTACATCAGAGAGGAGAGAGTAGCCACTATGACATCAGAGAGGAGAGAGTAGCCCCTCTGACATCAGAGAGGAGAGAGTAGCCACTCTGACATCAGAGAGGAGAGAGTAGCCACTCTGACATCAGAGAGGAGAGAGTAGCCACTATGACATCAGAGAGGAGAGAGTAGCCACTATGACATCAGAGAGTTAAACATATTGATGTATCAGTGTGCAGGTTATTTAGTGTTATTAAGGTTCTGTCTCGTCCTCCCTAAATCTGCCCCGGTCTGTCTCTGCCTGTCTCTGTCTGACCTGGTCTGTCTCTGTCTGTCTCTGTCTGACCTGGTCTGTCTCTGTCTGTCTCTGTCTGACCTGGTCTGTCTCTGTCTGCCTCTGTCAACCTCTGTCTGCTTCGTCCTACCTCGGGCGGTCTCTGTCTGGGCCCAGAGCAGTGATCTCTGCTGTTCCCCTGCCTGTAGTCTGTCTGGATCCATCTCTGAAAGAGCTCTGCATGACTCATCACTCCCCTGGAGTCGCAATGTACTCACATGTTGAATCTGCCTCCGCAAAACTCAGTTTTTTTATTCCATTAGCCTGAGTTTGTGTTCTTATTAAAAGCTGCTTGGTGTTTACCAGGGAAGGCAGCAGCTTCAGGAGGATTAGGCATCGTAAAGGAGGGAGAGACGTCCTAGAGGAGGGAGAGATGTGCTGGAGGAGGGAGAGACGTGCTGGAGGAGGGAGAGATGTGGTGGAGGAGGGAGAGATGTGCTGGAGGAGGGAGAGATGTGGTGGAGGAGGGAGAGATGTGGTGGAGGAGGGGGAGACATGCTGGAGGAGGGAGAGACGTCCTAGAGGAGGGAGAGACATGCTGGAGGAGAGGGAGAGACAAGCTGGAGGAGAAGGAGAGACGTGTTGGAGGAGGGAGAGACAAGCTGGAGGAGGGAGAGATGTGCTGGAGGAGGGAGAGACATGCTGGAGGAGGGAGAGACATGCTGGAGGAGGGAGAGACGTGCTGGAGGAGAGAGAGATGTGCTGGAGGAGAAAGAGATGTGGTGGAGGAGGGAGAGACGTGCTGGAGGAGGGAGAGACATCCTAGAGGAGAGAGAGACGTGCTGGAGGAGGGAGAGACGTGGTGGAGGAGGGAGAGACGTGCTGGAAGAGAGAGAGACGTGCTGGAGGAGGGAGAGACGTGCTGGAGGAGGGAGAGATGTGCTGGAGGAGGGAGAGACGTGCTGGAGGAGGGAGAGACGTGCTGGAGGAGGGAGAGACGTCCTGGAGGAGGGAGAGACATGCTGGAGGAGGGAGAGACGTCCTGGAGGAGGGAGAGACGTGCTGGAGGAGGGAGAGATGTGCTGGAGGAGGGGGAGACATGCTGTAGGAGGGAGAGACATGCTGGAGGAGGGAGAGACGTGCTGGAGGAGGGAGAGACGTGCTGGAGGAGGGAGAGACGCGCTATAGGAGAGAGAGACGTGCTGGAGGAGAGAGAGACATGCTGGAGGAGGGAGAGACATGCTGGAGGAGGGAGAGACGTCCTGGAGGAGGGAGAGACGTCCTGGAGGACGGAGAGACGTGCTGGGCGTCGTGGAGTGGACGCCACTTAGCCGTGTGTTTACAACTGACAAAAAAGCAGCTTCTCTCCTGTTGCTCTGTTGGCCCCCTGCCAACAGAGCAACAGGATGGCAGGGGAGGGCGGGGGGGGCGGGGAGGGCGGGGGGAGGCCGGGGAGACAGGGGGAGACAGGGGAGACAGGGGGGGGGAAGGAGGAGAATGGTAGGAAACTGGGAGGATGGGGAAGGGAGGGGGGAGACAAGGGAGGAGACAGGGAGGAAGGGTGATGACGGGGGGAGGGAAGGGGAGACAGGGGAAGGTACAGAAGGGAGAAGGAGACAGAGGAGCTTCTCTTAGCTTAGCTTCTCTTAGCTTAGCTTCTATTTGGTTAGCTTCTCTTAGCTTAGGTTCTCTTTGGTTAGCTTATCTTAGCTTAGCTTCCATTTGGTTAACTTCTCTTAGCTTAGCTTCCCTTTGGTTAGCTTGTCTTAGGTTAGCTTCCCTTTGGTTAGCTTCCCTTTGGTTAGCTTCTCTTAGCTTAGCTCCAGCTGGATAACCCTTCCTGCTTCAGAATCCCAGAACATTCTCCCTGCTTTATTCAGCAAGAAATAAACGCCTGAAGCCTTTTAATTTTCTCCTAACATCCCAACTATATTTCTGATTTTCTACACCACCAAGTTCACCCCCCCCCCCCCCCCCCTTCGCAATAAGAACGTTATGTTGTGGAACCGTAGAAAACAGAGTGATTTCCAGGCGTTCTAACAGCTTACACAAGCGGAACTATGAAATCATCATCTGCAAGTGAGACGATGGGAAGTGAATATGAATTACAATGTCATGCCAGCAACCCAGCCCATCCCACTCACCCCACTGTGTGTGTGATCAGGTGTGTGTAGCAGGTGTGTGTATGTGTGTGTAGCAGGTGTGTGTGTGTGATCAGGTGTGTGTAGCAGGTGTGTGTATGTGTGTAGCAAGTGTGTGTATGTGTGTGTGATCAGGTGTGTGCAGCAGGTATGTGTGTAGCAGGTGTGTGTGTAGCAGGCGTGTATGTGTGATCAGGTGTGTGTAGCAGGTGTGTGGGTGTAGCATGTGTGTGTGTGTGTGATCAGGTGTGTGTAGCAGGTGTGTGTGTGTATGTGTGTGTAGCAGGTGTGTGTGTGTGATCAGGTGTGTGTAGCAGGTGTGTGTATGTGTGTGTAGCAGGTATGTGTGTGATCAGGTCTGTGTAGCAGGTGTGCGTGTGTGATCAGGTGTGTGTAGCAGATGTGTGTGTATGTGTGTGTAGCAGGTGTGTGTGTGATCAGGTGTGTGTAGCAAGTGTGTGTATGTGTGTGCAGCAGGTGTGTGTGTGTGATCAGGTGTGTGTAGCAGGTGTGTGTATGTGTGTGTAGCAGGAGTGTGTGTGATCAGGTGTGTGTAGCAGGTGTGTGTATGTGTGTGTAGCAAGTGTGTGTATGTGTGTGTAGCAGGTGTGTGTGTGTGATCAGGTGTGTGCAGCAGGTGTGTGTGTAGCAGGTGTGTGTGTAGCAGGTGTGTATGTGTGATCAGGTGTGTGTAGCAGGTGTGTGGGTGTAGCATGTGTGTGTGTATGTGATCAGATGTGTGTAGCAGGTGTGTGTGTCTGTGTGTGTAGCAGGTGTGTGTGTGCGATTAGGTGTGTGTAGCAGGTGTGTGTATGTGTGTGTAGCAGGTGTGTGTGTGATCAGGTCTGTGTAGCAGGTGTGCGTGTGTGTGTAGCAGGTGTGTGTGGGTGTGTAGCAGGTGTGTATGTGTGATCAGGTGTGTGTAGCAGGTGTGTGTGTGTGTGTAGCAGGTGTGTGTGGGTGTGTAGCAGGTGTGTGTGTGTGATCAGGTGTGTGTAGCAGGTGTGTGTATGTGTAGCAGGTGTGTGTGATCAGGTGTGTGTAGCAGGTGTGTGTATGTGTGTGTAGCAGGTGTGTGCGTGTGTGTTCAGGTGTGTGTAGCAGATGTGTGTGTGTGTAGCAGTTGTGTGTGTGTGTGTGTGTGCCACAGGTGTGTGTAGAATATGTATGTGTAGCAGATGTGTGTATGTGTGTGTAGCAGGTGTGTGTGTGTGATCAGGTGTGTGTAGCAGGTGTGTGTACGTGTGTGTGGCAGGGGTGTGAAGGATATGTGCGTGTAGCAGATGAGTGAAGAATATGTGTGTGTGTTCAGGTGTGTGTAGCAGGTGTGTGTATGTGTGTGTAGCAGGTGTGTGTGATCAGGTGTGTGTAGCAGTTGTGTGTATGTGTGTGTGGCAGGGGTGTGTAGGATATGTGTGTGTAGCAGATGAGTGAAGAATATGTGTGTGTGTGTGTGTCTCAGTTGTGTGTGTAGTAGCTGTGTATGTGAGTGTTACAAGTGTGTGTGTGTGTGTGTAGGGAGGTGTGTGTGCGCAACAGGTGTGTGTGTAGGATATGTGTGAGTGTCACAGGTGTGAGTGTGTGTAGGATATGTGTGTATGGTGCCACGGGTGTGTGTGTGTGTAGGATGTGTGTGTGTGTGTGTGCCACAGGTGTGTGTAGGAGATGTGTGTGTGTGTGTGTGCCACAGGTGTGTGTAGGATATGTGTGTGCCACAGGTGTGTGTAGGATATGTGTGTGTGTGTCACAGGTGTGTGTATGATACGTGTGGCCCTCACCTGAGCGTGTGTAGCTCTCGTGGCAGGTGTGTGTAATCTCAGCAGCCAGGTCCAGGTAGTGTTGCCTCTTGTCGGGTGTGTCTGCATCATCTGCGCCCAGTCCCACCATGCCTCCAGAGAAGCAGGCCAGGTGGCCCATCTTATGGTCCAGAATCCCCCCCCTCCACTCTGCCAGGTACGTCAGACCCCCTGCTGACTTCTGCACCAGGTTAGCCTCAATAGCCTGGGGGGGAGAAAGGGAGGGAGAGGGGGGAGGATGGGGGGAGTAACACTTGGTCTGTTACAGCAGAAACACAGAGATGTAACACAGTACACCTCCTGCCTGTACAGCAGAAACACAGAGATGTAACACAGTACACCTCCTGTCTGTACAGCAGAAACACAGAGATGTAACACAGTACACCTCCTGCCTGTACAGCAGAAACACAGAGATGTATCACAGCACATCTCCTGTCTGTTAGAGCAGGAACACAGAGATACCTCATAGACACATCAACAGCAGAGTGGAAGTCATGTCATGAAGAACACATGGCCCTACTCTGTAGTCAGCTGAAGACAAGGCTCCGTTAGATTCGATACTATCTGGGGCAAGAGACATATGATGATGTGGAAAAGAAAGAGAGAGGGAGGGAGAAAGAGAGAGTGTGAGAAGGACAGAGAGAGTGTGAGAAGGACAGAAAGAGTGTGAGAAGGACAGAGAGAGAGAGAGACATAGACATAGACATATAATGATGTTGCAAAGAAAGAGAGAGGGAGGGAGAAAGAGAGAGTGTGAGAAGGACAGAGAGAGAGAGAGACAGAGACATATATGGATGTAGAGAGTATCTGAGATATAACGTATGCCCGACATTTTCATGAGAAATGAACAGATAGGATCATTTTTCATTTTGCTCTCCTCCCTGCTCTGCCGTGCCCAGCCCACCCCCTCCCTGCCATGTTCCTCCTCTCTCTGGGGGAGAGAGGGGGCAGTACCTACCTCCAGAGCACTGTAGTACATGGTTCTGGCGTCTTGGTCGGTCTTGTCTGACATCAGGTATGATTTGATGAGATACTCGTAGAAGCTGTCCCCCAGGCCGCCAACAGAAACGTGGTCTGAGACAGAGACAAGCCTCTAAACATGTTACACTGCGGCTCCCTGGAAACACCGAATCAGTCGCTTAAACAGGATTTAAATTCAGGGCTGGTTATCTGTGTGTGTTCTTGTGTGTTCTAGTGTGTTCTAGTGTGTTCCTGTGCGTTCCTGTGTGTTCCTGAGTGTTCCTGTGTGTTCCTGTGTGTTCCTGTGTGTTCCTGTGTGGTGCTGAGTGTTCCTGAGTGTTTCTGTGTGTTCATGTGTGTTCCTGTGTGTTCCTGTGTGGTGCTGAGTGTTCCTGAGTGTTTCTGTGTGTTCCTGTGTGTTCCTGTGTGTTCCTGTGTGGTGCTGAGTGTTCCTGAGTGTTTCTGTGTGTTCCTGTGAGTTCCTGTGTGTTCCTGTGTGTTCCTGTGTGGTGCTGAGGGCCTGGGAGCAGAGGGGGCCACTGTTGACTCTCCCTGTAGCTGTGTCATCTTTGTATGATGACTGGGGGGAACAGGGATGCTGAGTACACATGCTTCATGTACTGTCTGCTGTCTAGAAGTCATCTGAGTACACATGCTTCATGTACTGTCTGCTGTCTAGAGCTGGTGGGGGCAGGTGTGTGTGGGGGGGCAGGTGGTGTGGGGACAGGTGTGTGGGGACAGGTGTGTGGGGGGCAGGTGTGTGTGGGGGGCAGGTGAGTGTGGGAAGCAGGTGTGTGTGGGGGCAGGTGTGTTGGGGGACATGGGTGTGGGGGGGGGGCCAGGTGATGTGGGAAGTGAGGTGTGTGTGTGGGGGCAGGTGTGTGTGGGGGCAGGTGTGTGTGTGTACCTATATCTGTGTGTGCGTGTGCGTGTGTGTGTGGGGGGGGCAGGTGTGTGGGGGGGGGGCAGGTGTGTGCTGGGGGCAGTGTTGTGGGGGCAGGGTGTGGGGGGCAGGTGTGTGTGGGGTTAGGTGAGTGTGGGAAGCAGGTGTGGTGTGGGGGGGGCAGGTGTGTCGGGGGGGTAGGTGTGGTGTGGGGGGCAGGTGTTGTGGGGCCGGTGTTGTGTGGGGGGCAAGCGTGTGTGTGTGGGGGGGCAGGTGTGTGGGGGCAGGTGTGTGTGGGGGGCAGGTGTGTGTGTGTTTGTGTTTGTTTTTGTGTTTGTGTTTGTGTTTTTGTGTGTTTGTTTGTGTGGGGGGGGGGGGCAGGTGTGGTGGGGGGCAGGTGTGTGTGGGGGGGGCAGGTGTGTGTGGGGGCAGGTGTGTTGGGGGGGCAGGTGTGTGTGGGGGGCAGGTGGTGTGGGGGCAGGTGTGTGTGGGGGGGCAGGTGTGTGGGGGGCATGGTGGGGGGCAGGTGTGTGTGGGAAGCAAGGTGTGTGGGGGCAGGTGTGTGTGGGGGGGCAAGTGTGTGTGTGGGGGCAGGTGTGTGGGGGCAGGTGTGTGGGGGCAGGTGTGTGGGGGACAGGTGTGTGGTTGGGGCAGGTGTGTGTGGGGCAGTGAGTGTGGAAGCAGGTGTGTGTGTGGGGGCAGGTGTGTGTGGGGAGCAGGTGTGTGTGTGGGGGCAGTGTGTGGGGGGCAGGTGTGTGTGGGGGGCAGGTGTGTGGGGGAACAGGTGTGGGGGGGGCAGGTGAGTGTGGGAAGCAGGTGTGTGTTGGGGGCAGGCGTGGTGGGGGCAGGTGTGTGTGTGGGGGCAGGTGCGCCCCTCAGATGGGATGGGGGTACTCACGCTGCACCCAGCTCCCAGTGACCGGACTCAAGAAGTTGGGGTAGAGACCATGGGGCTTCTCCATCTTGTTCAAAAGCTTCCTGATGTTCATCACCTGCACACACACACACACACACACACACACACACACACACACACACACACACACACACCACACAGAGACACACACCACACACAGAGACACACAGAGACACACACACTTAACAAGACCTGCAACATGCACACAACCATATACACACGACCACACACACACACACAGACACACACACAGTCTTAGACAGCTGCCAGCAGCACACATCTACACATAATCACATTTAGATCTGTCCTATATCAACGGTGTGTTTGTGGTGGGGCATTGTGGGTAGTATAGTTGAGACCTTCTCTGTGTAGACAGGGTTTCCTGACAGCTGGGACAGGTGGAGGAACTCCAGGTGCAGAGTCCCAAACTCAGCCAGGATGCTGCTGCCTGCTGATGCCCAGCCCCAACTCCAGCTAGTCCCACTGCAACACACACACACCGCACCTGGTGAGCACTGCAACACACACCACACACACACACAAACAAAAAAACACACACACAACACACACACACCGCACCTGGTGAGCACTGCAACACACACCACACACACACACACCTGGTGAGCACTGCAACACACACACACCGCACCTGGTGAGCACTGCAACACACACACACACCTGGTGAGCACTGCAACACACACACTACACGCTGGTGAGCATGAACACACACACACACCTGGTGAGCACTGCAACACACACACACCTGGTGAGCACTGCAACACACACACACCTGGTGCAGCACTGCAAACACACACACATCCGCAACCTGTGAGCACTGCCCAACACAACACACACCTGGTGACGCCCCTCAAACACACACACACCTGGTGAGCACTGCAAACACACACACACACCTGGTAAGCACTGCAACACACACACACTCTGGTGAGCACTTGCAACACACACAACACCGCACACATGAGTGAGTGTGGTGTGTGGTGTGTGTGGCTGTGGTGGTGTGGCAGTGTGTGTGTGTGTGTGCTGTGTGTGTGTGTGTGTGGTGTGTGGTGCATGTGGTGTGTGTGTGGTGTGTGGTGTGTGTGGTGTGTGTGTGTGTGTGTGGTGTGTGTGTGGTGCTGGTGTCCTGGCAGAGCCCGCTCTGATAAACAGCTTCTTCCCCCAGGCTGTGAGAGACCTGAACTCTTCCGGGTCTCAATGACTCCCCACACAAAAACTAAGACTATCGGAAAACTGGCACTAGTCACTCACCTACTGCACTATTCACTTTCATACACACTGCCGTGTGTACACAAGCTGCTCTAAAGACTCTGTAATAATATGTATCTATTCTTTGCACATGTACAGCATTCTTTGCACGTGTACAGTACTCTTTGCATATGTACAGCTCCCCATCGGTAAGTTTTTGTACAGTTTGTATAGTTTTTTTTTTTTTAGTTCATGTATAGGAAAATTGTTATATTTATTTTAAATTGATTGTTGTTTGCCTGTACTGTATGTCTGTACTTCTGTAGCAGCGTGGCTCTGTGAGGCACGACATTTCGTTCCACTGTATAACCCTGCATTTAGCGGAATGACAATAAAGCACAACTTGAACTTGGTGTGTGTGTGTGTGTGGTGTGGTGTGTGTGTTAGGTGTGGTTGGTGTGTGTGTGTGTGGTGTGTGTGTGTGTGTGTGGTGTGTGTGTGTTTTGGTGGTGTGTGTGTGTCTCCCTGCCCCAGGTTGATAACTCCTCGGGGGATTCCTGTAGGGGTGTTGAAGGCAGGAAGCAGCTTCTCTCCCAGTTCCAGAACCTTCTGCTTGAACATCTACAGCAAGACAAGGTACAGTCAGCACACACACGTCTACCACCTCCACCCCCTCCGTCAGCTCCATCACCACCGACACACACCTCCACCCCCACCAACACACACCTCCACCGCCCACACACACCTCCACCCCCACCAAGACACAGCACCCTGGAGAACACAACAGGAAGGAGCTTTGTGTGTTCCATCATCTAGCTGACAGTCACAGTTCAGTGAAAGGTCAAACCAACATGTCGTGCTTTCAAAATAATCTCAAAATCTCAAACTTGGTGGGTGACATTTTGAAAAAGTTTGGATGTTGCTCTGAGAAGGAGTTTTCCTTTTATTTTTAAAATCCCAATAGATCTGGAGAGTACATCTGTACTGTTTCCCTTTCTCTGCTTCATTGGATACACACACTTGGAAGCACCTCTCCTATAAATGCTCCTCATCAACTTCCTCCCCCCCTCTTCTCCCTCCCTCTTTCTTTCTTTCTCTTTCTCCTCTCTCCCTTCCTCCCCCTCTCCTCTCCCTCCCTCCCTCCCACTTCCCTCTCCCCTCGTCCCCTCCCCTCCCCTCTCTCGGGACAGCAGCTGTGAAAGGGTCAAGTACACAGAGCTGTCAGGTCCAGTTCATCACCTCCCTCTCCTGTTTCTCTCCCTCTCTCTCCCCTCTCTGTTTCTCTCCCTCTCTCTCCTCCTCTCCTGTTTCTCTTCCCTCTCTCCCTCCTCCCTGTTCTCTCTCCTCCTCTCCTCCCTCCCTGTTTTCTCCCCTCGCTCTCTCCTCCCTGTTCTCTCGCCTCTCCTCTCCTCCCTCCCCCTGTTTTCTCTCCCTCTCTCTCCTCTCCCTTTTCTCTCCCCTCTCTCCTCTTCTCCCTTTTTCTCTCCCTCTCACTCTCCTCCCTCCCTGTTTTTCTCCCTCTCTCTCCTCCTCATGTTACCTCCTCTCTCTCCTCCCTCCCTGTTTTCTCTCCCTCTCTCTCTCTCTCCCTGTTTCTCTCCCCCTCTCCCTCCCTCCCTTTTTCTCTCCCTCTCTCTCTCCCTCCCTGTTTCTCTCCCTATCTCTCTCTCTCCCCCCTGTTCCTCTCCTCTCTCTCCTCCTCCCTTTTCTCTCCTCTCCCTTCTCTCTAGTATAAGAAGGATGGAAGAAAGGGAAAATGGAGAGAGGGAGAAAGAGGGGGAGAGGGGGGAGGGAGAGTGTGGGGGAGGGAAGGTGTGAGGGAGGGAGGATAAGAGATACAGAGGAAGAGACAGAGGAGAGAGAGAGGAGAGGGAGAGGCAGAGGAGACGAGAGAAGAGAGCGAGGAGAGAGAAGAGAGGTGAAAGAGAGAGGAGAGACATAGAGAGAGAGGAAGAGACATGAGAGAGAGAGGAGAGAAGAAGAGAGGGAGAGAGAAAATGAGAGAAGAGAGGGGAGAGAGAGGGGAGAGAAGAGAGAGAGGAGAGAGAGAGGGGAGAGAGAAGAGTGAGAGGAGAGAGAGAGGGGGATAGAGGAGAAGAGAGAGAGAGAGGGGGAGAGAGAAGGAAGAGAGAGGGGAGAGAGAGAGCCCAGAGAGAGAGGAGAGAGCGAGAAGAGAGAGAGGGGAGAGAGAGATGGGAGAGAGAGAGAGAGAGAGGAGAGAGGGAGAGAGGAGAGAGAGAG
>BROE01000014.1:799282-814290 GCA_036571765.1 Plecoglossus altivelis
GAGAGAGAGAGAGAGAAAGAGTATTGGACTGAAGGAGAGAAAGAGAAGCATGGCTGACCTGCTGCCAAACTCATGTAGTTCTGTACAGGGACCATGTGGTGGCTGGGAAGTGAACACCAAGATACAGACAGTGTCAGGGAGTCAAGGAGTCAGAGAGTCCAGGAGTCAGAGAGTCAAAGAGACAGAGAGACAGAGAGTCAGAGAGACAGTGAGACAGAGAGTCAGAGAGACAAGGAGTCAGTGAGAGACAAAGTCAGTCTCAAACAGTCAGAGTTTCAGAGACACAGAGTCAGAGTCTAAGTTTGACAGAGTCAGAGAGTCAGGGAGACAGAGTCAGTGAGACAGAGAGTCAGGGAGACAGAGTCAGTCTCAAACAGTCAGTCTCAGAGCCACAGAGTCAGAGTCTCAGTTTGACAGAGTCAGAGAGTCAGAGAGACAGAGTCAGGGTCAGATATTGTAGTGAAACTTCAGTTAGTTTATTCTGCATCCTGTTCTACCATTGGAGTCTGTTCCCACAGAACATCCCGATCAGTTGGCCTGGGCTGTTGCCATGACGAATTACGACGGAAAGGAGAAGGAAGGAAGGAACCCTGCATGGCTTCCCGCTGGCCAATTAGAGAGGAGGATACAGGCGAGCGTTACCAGGGCAACAGAGAAAGGAGTGTTCCTGGAGATCACAGCGTGCAGAGCAGGAGGTGGGCTGAGGAGGTCAGTCATCAGGCCTGGGTACAGCAGGGGACCATGCACACACACACACACACACACTCTAACACACACACACACTCACACTCACACATACACACACACACACTCACATACACACACACTCACTCACACACACACACTCACACACACACTCTAACACACACACACACACACTCATACACTCTCTCTCTGACACATACATACAGACTCTCTCATGCACACTGTCTCTTACACACACTCTCTCTCTCTCTCACACACACACACACACTCTCACTCTCACACACACACTCTCACACACACTCTCTCACACACACACACACACACACTCTCACACACACACACACACACTCTCTCACTCTCTAACTCTCAAACACACTCTCACTTATTAACACACACCCACTCACACACTTTCAAACACATTCTCACCCTCACACACACTGTCTCACTCTCACATGCAAACTACCAACCAATCAGACAGGCACATGCTGCCAACCAATCAGACAGACACATGCTGCCAACCAATCAGTGCAGGTTTATAGAAGCTCAAAGCAACATTACAGTTATTTCAACTGATGCAGTTCAGTGAATCACAATAGAGCTGATCTTATTAACATTCACGTTAACAAATAAAATAATTACACTGTTTAGCTACGCAGGGGATGTTACATTGTACGTGTGTATGCGTGTGTTGAGTGAGTGTGTGTGTGCGTGTGCGAGTATGTGTGTGTGTGTGTGTGTGTGTGTGTGTGTGAAAAGAGTGCATATAAAGCTATATGTGAGGGTCATTTATCAAGCTGTCAGCAGCCAGAGAGGCAGAGGAGGAGGTGTGTAGGGTGTGTTAGAGAAGCTGGATCCACATGATCAATCATTTCTCTCACATCTGTGTGAGCCTCAAATCACTGGCCTTTCTCCTCCCACACACACACACACGCACGCACACGCACACACACACACACACACACATGCACGCACGCACGCACACACACACACATACACACACACAGGCACACACACACATGGGCACACACGCGCACACTCGCGCGCACACACACACACACGGGCACACACACATACGCACACACGGGCACACACACAAATATATATACACGCACACAAGCACACCAACAGTCTAGAAATATTTCGGTTCTCCTCTTCTAAGATAAGTACTACTCCTGGATGTGATGAGACGTGTGAACAGGTACACGCACACACACACACACATACACTCTCTCTCACACACACACAAATACACACTTACACACACACATACACACTCACACACACACATACACTCACAAACACACCCTCATACATACACTCTCTCACACACACACATACACCCTCACACACACACACACACACACACACCCTCACCCTCACACACACACCCTTCATGGAGGCAGTGCCCCGCAGCATCACTAAAGAGAAACGTTTAAAGCCCCTATATGACTGATGACAGGTGAGTATGTCTGATGACAGCTGAGCAGGTCTGATGACACCTGAGCAGGTCTGATGACACCTGAGCAGGTGTGATGACACCTGAGCAGGTATGCTGGCATTGATAAGGTGTCATATTCAGTATTGCTGACATATATATATATATATATATGTTTATATCACAGAATTATGACTCCATCATCTGAAACATGTGTATTAGGTGAACCATGGAGGACGGCAGTCGGACAGCAGAGGAGGTAGTGATTCTGTCACGAGAGAACAAGCCCAGAACAAGTCATCACGACCCGGAAGATGTCACCATGACCTAGACCACGTCACCATGACCCAGACCACGTCACCACGACCCAGACCACGTCACCATGGCCCGGAACACATAACCATGACTCGGACCACATCACCATGACCCAGACCACGTCACCATGACCCAGAACATGTCACCATGACCCAGACCACGTCACCACGACCCAGACCACGTCACCATGACCCAGAACACGTCACCACGACCCAGACCACGTCACCACGACCCAGAACACGTCACCACGATCCAGACCACGTCACCACGACCCAGACCACGTCACCACGACCCAGACCACGTTACCATGACCCAGAACACGTCACCACGACCCAGACCATGTCACCACGACCCAGACCACGTCACCATGACCCAGACCACGTCACCATGACCCAGAACATGTCACCATGACCCAGACCACGTCACCACGACCCAGACCACGTCACCATGACCCAGACCACGTCATCACGACCCAGACCACGTCACCACGACCCAGACCACGTTACCATGACCCAGAACATGTCACCATGACCCAGACCACGTCACCACGACCCAGACCACATCACCATGACCCAGAACACGTCACCATGACCCAGACCACGTCACCACGACCCAGAACACGTCACCACGACCCAGACCACGTCACCACGACCCAGACCACGTTACCATGACCCAGAACACGTCACCACGACCCAGACCACTTCACCACGACCCAGACCACGTCACCATGACCCAGAACATGTCACCATAACCCAGACCACGTCACCACGACCCAGACCACATCACCATGACCCAGAATATGTCACCATGACCCAGACCACGTCACCATGACCCAGACCACGTCACCACGACCCAGACCACGTCACCACGACCCAGTCCCGGTCCAGTCCAAAGGGGGAGAGTTTGTCCATACCTAACCCATACAACTGGAGCTAAATCCTGCTGCTTTGATCTGTCATTAAAGCTTCTACGTGTTTGAAACGGCTAAGAACTTCGTTTTTAGCCGGATTACGTGTTAATCCACAACAAGACGTCGTCAGACAGTCATCAGAGCAGCCGTCTCATTAACACAGCAGGTTTAAAACTGAACAGACGAGAAAATAAAAGCATGATGATGTTCTCTGCGAACTAGCCTGGCACTGGGTTGTCAAGGTGATTCTGATCGACCTGGAGTGGCGTTAATTGCGCCGCCTTTATGACCTCTGACTGCGTGGCCTGTAAACATTATGTGGATGGCTCATTAGCACTGCTTGGCTGAGGAGGGACGAGAGGTTAGAGGCTGAGGAGGGAGGACAGGTTAGAGGCTGAGGAGGGAGGAGAGGTTAGAGGCTGAGGAGGGAGGAGAGGTTAGAGGCTGAGGAGGGGGGAGAGGTTAGAGGCTGAGAAGCGAGGAGAGGTTAGAGGCTGAGGAGGGAGGACAGGTTAGAGGCTGAGGAGGGGGGAGAGGTTAGAGGCTGAGGAGGGAGGAGAGGTTAGAGGCTGAGGAGGGAGGAGAGGCTAGAGGCTGAGGAGGGAGGAGAGGTTAGAGGCTGAGGAGGGGGGAGAGGTTAGAGGCTGAGAAGCGAGGAGAGGTTAGAGGCTGAGGAGGGAGGAGAGAGTACGAGGAGAGGCAGGAGAGATGGAGAGGGAGGAGAGAGAGGGTGATGCAGGACGGAACAGAGAGAGTTGTGTGTGTGGTGTGTGTGTGTGTGTTGTGTACGGAGCATGCATGTTAAATGAAAGGAAGACCGGTACAAGCTATCAATCAATGAGGACTTTCTGCAGGAAATCGATTCTCAGGTTAGTGTTTCTGAAGGGACTGATAGACAAGGTTCATGTGGACTGTATCCAAACAATTGGTGGAGATGAATCCCCCCTGTAAACAAGATAACCTTCCCCAATCCTCCACACCTCCCCCCCCTTCCTCCCTCCCTCGCCCCCCCTCCCCACCCTCGCTCCACACCTCCTCCTCCTCTCTCCCTCCTCCTCCCACATACCTCCCTCCTCTCCCTCCTCCGCCTCCTCCTCCTCCTCTCCACACCCCTCCCTCCTCCTCATCACCTCCCTCCTCCTCCTCCTCCCTTCCTCCTCCCTCCCTCTCCTTCACATCTCCCTCCACAAACCCTACTCACCCCACCACCACCCTACCCACCAACCTCCACCCAACACGCCCCTGAACCCCGAGACCACACTTCACACACACTCTCCACAACCCTTCTCACGCCCCCTCCCTCCTATTACATCACACCCCTCCTCCGCCTCCCTCCCCCTCGCCTCCCACTCACCTCCCTCCTCCTCCCTCCCTCACACACCCCCTCCTTCCCCGCCCCTCCCTTCCTCCTCCTCCTCCCTCCTCTCTCCCCAATCCTCCACCCCTCCCTCCTCCTCCTCCTCCCTCCTCCTCCACACCTCCCTCCTCCTCCTCCTCCCTCCTCGTCTACAGCATGTGTCTCCTCTGTCAAATGATCTCTTCACAATCGGAAGGCAGTTGATTACCAAGTAAGTTTACAAACAGCAGGAATTACTTTGGGTAGGTTGGTCTAAAACCGAAACACACTCAGCAGAAATACAAAGAAAGATGAATCACAAGCTGTAGGTACAGCCATAAAATACTAAATACAGTAATATTCAAAAAAACAAATTCTAATAAAGAATGTCCAAAGACATGCATGTGATTGGTTAATTGGTATATTGAGAAATTGCCCCTAGAGAGTGGATGTGTGAGTGAATGGTTGTCTGTGTCTCTGTGTTAGCCATGCGACTTGCAGGCCCCAGTCCAGGGTGTACCCTGCCTATGGCCCGAAAGCTACTGGGTTAGGCTCCAGTCACCCGTAACCCCTAAATGGGAACAAGCGGCACTGCAATCCCTCCTGGGAATTATCAGTAGAAAATGGATGGATAAGAATAAAGTGTGTTCAATATGCCAGTGCTTAAACAGATAAAAGAAGAGTGATACAGTTTGAAAGCAAACAGGAAACATTAGTAGGCAGGTTAGGTTAATATAACCAAGACCACCATTTGTAGTCTTGGTTATATTAACCTAGTAGGGAGGATGGTATTGGTTATATTCTGATTCTGATTTGACGGTCGACTATAACAAACATGGATACTGGTCAAGTCTTCTGGTGTCATTTGAAGTCAGACCAGTCTAGTCCAGTCCAGTCCAGTCTAGTCCAGTCCTGGCCTGTAACCCTGACACTCTGTGACCTCGCTCTGTCGACCTAACCCTGGCCCTCCTACCACCCACATATAAAACCCTATTCTAACATGTGATTTACTGTACACAGAAAAGTGCTTAAAAGGCTTTCTGTGTCTAATAGATTATGTCCCAAGAGGAATGTTTACTGATTCATCAGACTGAGGGAGAAAGAGTGGGAGAGAGAGATAGAGAGAGGGATGTGGAGGGAGGTGGAGGGAGAGAGAGAGAGGAGAGAGGAAGGTGGAGGAAGAGATAGAGGGAGAGAGGGAGAGATAGGGAGATAGAGGGAGAGAGAGGGAGATAGAGGGAGATGGAGGGAGGTGGAGGGAGAGAGAGGGAGATAGAGGGAGGGAGATGGAGAGGGAAAGAGAGAGGGAAAGAGAGAGAGAGGCAGAGAGAGAGAGAGAGAGAGAGAGAGGGGGGGGGGGAGATATGAGAGTCTGAATGTGACAGAGAGAAATAAAGAAAGAGGGTGATAGAGAGACAGAAATAGGGAAGAACAGCAACAGAGAAAGACCAAGAGAAAGGTGTAGAGATGGAGAGAACCTTAAGAGACACGGAAAGAGGTAGGATGAAGAGAGAGAGTAACAGGGACAGAGAAAGAGGGAGTCAGGAAAGAGAGGGAAAGGAGGGCGGGGGAGAAGGGAGGGAGGGACAGAGGAAAAAGAGAGAGGAAGGATGTAGGAAAGAGAGGGAGAGGAGGGAGGAAAGAGAGGGAGAGGAGGGAGGAAAGAGAGGGAGAAGAGGGTGGGAGAGAAGGGAAGGAGGGACAGAGGAAAAAGAGAGAGGAAGGATGGAGGAAAGAGAGGGAGAGGAGGGAGCAAAGAGAGGGAGAGGAGGGAGGGGATAGGATGGAGGGATAGAAGGAAAGCTGTCCCAGTGTGGTCACACAGCAAACAGCAGGTGTAGAGGTCTCCTCAGGATCCTGAGCTTGTTCATGTGTGCTGGAAACTAAACACCTCCAGCTTCGGACGGAACATTTAAAAAACAGCATCTTGGGGGAAACATGATAAAACATTTAAGCCTGAAAAAGTAGGTCAGAAGCAGAACACACGGGGGCCAATCAGAGAGCCTGAGGGGGGATTTAGGCCACGCCCCTGCCCGGGGGGAGAAAGTGAGCGTGTGTCATTACTGTCTCCCCCACCAGGCACGGCCAGCAGCCAATCACAGTTTGTCATTTCCATCCTTTCCACTCTCATTAATATCTGGATGCAGGAGGTTGGTACTGAGCTAATTTTAGACCCCCCTCTCCCCCCTCTCTCACACACACACACACAAACACACACACACACACACACACACACACACACACTGTTATCCCCAGTAAATGTACTCAGCACTGCCTGGGATCCAGATGCTAATTGAAGATTAATTCCTAATCATTTGGAGGAGCAAGGAAACAAAAAGAGGGATATTTGCAGCAGTGTTTGCTCACACATGCTTTAAACACACACACACACACACACACACACACACAAGCACACACACACAAGCACACACACTACCATGTACTCATGCTGTGAACACACATGCCATTTAAACACACACACACACACTACCATCCCCATGTTCTACTACTGAGCTATACCCATCCCCATGTTCTACCACTGAGCTGTACCCATCCCCATGTTCTACCACTGAGCTACACCCATCCCCATGTTCTACCACTGAGCTGTACCCATCCACATGTTCTACCACTGAGCTGTACCCATCCACATGGTCTACCACTGAGCTGTACCCATCCACATGTTCTACCACTGAGCTGTACCCATCCACATGTTCTACCACTGAGCTGTACCCATGTGCCCCAGTTCCAGCCACTGCCCACTGGGTTAAACACCAGCGACAGGAACCAGCTGAGACAGACAGGAGGACTGTGTTGTTTTAGTAGTAAACACAGTTCCCAGGGACACCCAGAGACAGGGGAGGCAGGGCTGTGATTGGGTGCCTGGGGACTACGGCAGGTGCAGGAGAGCAGACAGGAAACAGAGCAGAACCAGCTTCCTGTCAGTCTCTCATCACCACCACCTGGGCTCTACTGGAGCCCAGCCAATTAGAGTGAGGTTTAGGTAACCCCGGAAACCTGTTGATGGACAGCAGTCGTCAGGTGCAGAGGAAGCCTCATCACTACTGCACACACACACACACACACACACACACACACACACACACACACACATACACACACATACACACACACCATACACACACACACACACGAACCATACACACTCGTAGACAGGTATGTACACACACACACACGCACCACACACACTTGTAGACAGGTATGTACGCACGCACACACACACAGATATGAAAACCCCCTCCATCCCTCCCCCTCCTCTCTGATCTTGTTGTTCCAGGAGAGCCAGAGGCAGCTGGCAGCTGCGTGGGTTTCTCCTTTCCTCTGAAGTGAGGCCCAGACACTGTGTGTGTGTTCACACAGCCACTACAGTGAGAGTTGTTGGTTCCCTGAGGCCAGACACAGCACCGGAGGGCCTGGTTCTTTCAGTTAGTTTTTCTTGTCCAGAGCAGGACAGCCTTACAGGAGAACAGCCTTACAGGAGAACAACCTTACACCTCCATCAAATAACCCTTGTCCTGGTCTCTCTCCTGCTCCTAACCCCTCACCTGGTCTCTCTCCTGTTCCTAACCCCTCACCTGGTCTCTCTCTTGGTCTCTCTCCTGTTCCTAACCCCTCTTGGTCTCTCTCCTGCTCCTAACTCCTCTCCGGGTCTCTCTCCTGCTCCTAACCCCTCTCCTGGTCTCTCTCCGGGTCTCTCTCCTGCTCCTAACCTCTCTCCGGGTCTCTCTCCTGCTCCTAACTCCTCTCTTGGTCTCTCTCCTGCTCCTAACCCCTCCTGGTCTCTCTCCTGTTCCTAACCCCTCTTGGTCTCTCTCCTGCTCCTAACTCCTCTCCGGGTCTCTCTCCTGCTCCTAACCCCTCACCTGGTCTCTCTCCTGGTCTCTCTCCTGTTCCTAACCCCTCCTGGTCTCCTGTTCCTAACCCCTCCTGGTCTCTCTCCTGCTCCTAACCCCTCTCCTGGTCTCTCTCCTGGTCTCTCTCCTGCTCCTAACCCCTCTCCGGGTCTCTCTCCTGCTCCTAACCACTCTCCTGGTCTCTCTCCTGGTCTCTCTCCTGCTCCTAACCCCTCTCCTGGTCTCTCTCCTGGTCTCTCTCCTGGTCTCTCTCCTGCTCCTAACTCCTCTCCGGGTCTCTCTCCTGCTCCTAACCCCTCACCTGGTCTCTCTCCTGGTCTCTCTCCTGTTCCTAACCCCTCCTGGTCTCCTGTTCCTAACCCCTCCTGGTCTCTCTCCTGCTCCTAACCCCTCTCCGGGTCTCTCTCCTGGTCTCTCTCCTGCTACTAACCCCTCTCCTGGTCTCTCTCCTGGTCTCTCTCCTGCTCCTAACCCCTCTCCTGGTCTCTCTCCTGGTCTCTCTCCTGTTCCTAACCCCTCTGCTGTCAGGGTGACAGGTACATTGTGTCCCCTGAGAGGAGGAATCAGAGAGGGCTGCTGTATAACACACAGATTGACACCCCCGGTTCAGTTGAATGTAAATCTAAATGACTCATGCAAATGCATTATATACGCTGCACGAAATCCCTCAAGATACTCAAATGAGATGCAGTGTGTGTGCATGCGTGTGAGTAGAGGAGCGAGAATGGAGGAGAGGGAGGATGGAGGAGAAGAGGGATGGAGGAGAGGGGAGATGGAGGACAGGGGGATGTAGGAGAGGGAGGGTGTAGGAGAGAGGAGATGGAGGAGAGGGGAGATGGAGGAGAGGGAGGATGTAGGAGAGGGGAGATGGAGGAGAGGGGAGATGGAGGAGAGGGGGGATGGAGGAGAGGGGAGATGGAGGAGAAGGGGATGTAGGAGTTTTAAGATGGTCTGAATTATCTATCTGAACTGCATCAGCTTTTTCCTGAACGGTTTGGAAGTGTCCCAATGTGTTGATTAGAAAGAGACACATCAAGCAATGACAGTTGCTACCTATTTGTCTGTTGCAGTTTGAAAACATCAAGTGATATCACGACTTCAACATCAATCACAGTTAAGTGTTCCTGAATTACTGTGTAATGGTCTTCATGTTGCGCTGAAAGCCCATCACTAGATTTTAACTACCTAGGTAAAATTGTGCAATAAACAGGACTACAGCAAGAGATGATGCTGCTAGCTCTCTTAGCTAGCTCCTTGTGCTGGTTTGCCTCACTACTCCAATAGGAGGCTATGCCGCTATTACCAGCATGCTAGCTCAAAGCTAACATGCTTGCTCAAAGCCAACATGCTAGCTCAAAGATAACACCCTTGCTCAGAGCCAACATGCTAGCTCAAAGCTAACACCCTTGCTCAAAGCTAACACCCTCGCTCAAAGCCAACATGCAAAGCCTACATGCTAGCTCAAAGCTAACACGCTTGCTCAAAGTCAACATGCTGGCTCAAAGCTAACACCCTTGCTCAAATCCAACATGCTAGCTCAATGCCAACATGATAGCTCAAAGCTAACATGCTTGCTCAAAGCTAACATGCTTGCTCAAAGCCAACATGCTAGCTCAAAGCTAACACCCTTGCTCAAAGCCAACATGCTAGCTCAAAGCTAACATGCTAACTCCAACCAGCTTGCTGGATCAAAGACAAAATGCCAAAATGTGAACTCAAAGGCTAGTTGTTCTTTCATTGCAGAACCTCAAAAAATTAACTGTACTCAAATATTTCTGATTCTATCCTACATGCTTGGTTAGCTATCTCCCAGCTATCTACATGCTAGGTTAGCTATCTCCTACCCTCCTACATGCTAGGTTAGCTAACTCCTACATGCTAGGTTAGCTAGCTCCTATCCTGCTATATGCTAGGTTAGCTAACTTCTACCCTCCTACATGCTAGGTTAGCTAGCTCCTACCCTGCTACACGCTAGGTTAGCTAACTACCAGGGCCTTGTCTGAGCCTGGTGTCTCCCCTGCAGGGCCTGGTCTCAGGGATACAGAGAGCAGGAACCAGATACCTTGTCAGACACAGTAATGAGAGCTGTGCATCAATCATTCTCTCTAGGAATTGGCTTTCTTCAACAGAAGCCATCACAAACACTGTGTGTGAGTGTGTGTGTATGTGTGTGTCTCAGAGTGAATGTGTGAGAGTGTGTGTGGTGTTGTGTGCGAGTGTGTGTGTGAGTGTGTGTGTCAGCAAGTATGTGTGTGTGTGGTGTGTAAGTGTGCTTGCAGCATGTGACCCTCTGTCTTCCAGAGGAGGACGTTAAACACAAGACGAAGATATTTTGAAGTAATTATGATGATGTGTGTGGTGCCTTACTGGCTGAACATCAAAGTGCCGTGGGGGGAGGGGGGGGGGGGGGGGGGGGGTTGTGCCCCTCTCTATCACCCCTTTCTATTATCCCTCCTCTGATGTTGCTATGGAGACAAATTATATTTTCCACACAGAATGTAGCCTTAACGGTTCCCCCATGGGGGCAGGAGTGGAGAGAAGGGAGGAGAGAGGGGTGAGGTGATGGAGGGTGATGTGGAGGGTGATGGAGGGTGATGTGGAGGGTGATGGAGGGTGATGGAGGGAGATAGAGGGTGATAGAGGGTGATGGAGGGTGATAGAGGGTGATAGGGATGGCTATAATAGCACAGTCATGGAAAGTTCTCATTTGCATATCCTTCAGTTTAACCCTAAATAGAACTCTGACCCCCCCCCCCCCCACACACACACACACACCACACACACACACCCTGCCCCCCCCTTTACCCGCCCAGACCAGACCAGACCTGCCCTTCTCACCCTCCTAACTGCCTCTTACACCCCCTGGCGCTGCCATGGAGACCAGCAAAACATTCTGGGATGTTGCAGAGCAGCAGTGAGCTGGGAGGAGGGCAGGCAGGGGAGTCGACAGAGAGAAGCCAAATAAGAGCTGTTACTGGTAATCGTCTTTAATAACCATGTTCTCAGATAGACAGGACAACAGCAAATGGATGGTTCTCAAGGTCAGCTGACACTCAGGTAAGTGTGTGTGTGTGCAGGAGTGTGTGTGTGTGCAGGAGTGTGTGTGTGTGTGTGTGTGTGCAGGAGTGTGTGTGTGTGTGTGCAGGAGTGTGTGTGTGTGTGTGTGCAGGGGTATGTGAGAGTGTATCTTGACCGCCACACAGACGTCCTCACACCTGCACTCCTCATTAACACATCAGAACCAGTGCAGTGTCTGTACAATCACCCTGTCATCTGAACCAAGCCTTGCTGCTCTGTACAATCACCCTGTCATCTGAACCTGGCCTTGCTGCTCTGAACAATCACCCTGTCATCTGAACCTGGCCTTGCTCCTCTGAACAATCACCCTGTCATCTGAACCAAGCCTTGCTGCTCTGTACAATAACCCTGTCATCTGAACCTGAAGCCATCTGAACAAACTCAGATTCATTATAAGCACCCATCCTTCACCCAGAACCCTTGCTCTACCCACTCTACCCCCTCCAGCCCACGTGCCCACACTGGGTTCTGTCTCCACTGAAGGACTGGGTTCTGTCTCCTCTAAAGGACTGGGTTCTGTCTCCACTGAAGGACTGGGTTCTGTCTCCACTGAAGGACTGGGTTCTGTCTCCACTGAAGGACTGGGTTCTGTCTCCACTGGAGGGTTTAATGGCTCCCAGGACAGGCTGAGAGAGGAGAGGTGAAAGGTCATCTAATGTCATCTGCTCTGGCCTGATCTGCATTCTGGGACGACTCTGAGACTGAAGCAATGACCTGGCACTCCTTAATTGCTTCTCCAGGGAGCTTAAGAGGAAACTGAGGAGAAGGAGGAGAGGTGAGAGGAGGAAGAGTGAGAAGATATATTAGTTGGGGAGTGGTGAAAGGAGGAGGAGGGGTAAGGCTGGAGAGAGATGTGGTGGAGGAAGGAGGAGGAGGGGTGAGGGAGGAGAGAGATGGGTGATGGAGGAAGGAGGAGGAGGGGTGAGGGAGGAGAGAGATGGGGTGGAGGAAGGAGGAGGGGTCGAGAGAGATGGGAGGTGGAGGAAGGAGGAGGAGGGGTGGAAAGAGATGGGGGGTGGACAGAGATGGTGAACGTGGGGTGGAGGGTATTGGACGAAGATGGGGTGTATCACCAGTCACGTGCCAAGCGGAGAGGGTGCAGGCGGGGTTGAAGCGGAGATGTGGAGAACGATGAGTGTGCAGAGGGACGGAAACGAGGCTGGTAAGGCTGCTTGAAAGACGAATGAGCGCAATTTTCTTAATGAGAAATAAAAGAGACAGGAGGAAATTTGTCTGCAGCATCCCGCAGAGTGAAGGAGACGAAGAACATATTCGATAGAGTGGAGTTTTTGTGCTAAAAAAAGAAGCCTGTTGAAAATCCCATTAGTGGTCACAGGACAGCCATTGTATGGGCATAAGAAACCTTGGAGATCTATCTTCTACACAGGGGGCACAATCACGTTTTGACTACTAATGACATTTTATCCTCACCGGCACAACCACAGACCCAGTCTCTGGGTTAGGTTAGAGGGAGGAGGGAGGGGATGGAGGAGGGGGGGGGGGAGGGGAGGAGGATAGAGGGGGAGGAGGATGACTGGGGGAGAAGAGTGGGAGATTTGGGAGAAGAGATGGGGAATTGGGTGGAGAGGAGAGGAGAAAAGAGGAAAAGAGGACGAGAGCTGAAGGGAGGACAGGAGAGGAGAAGGGAGAGGAAAGAAGTGGAAAGGAGAGGAGAGGAGAAAAAGAGAAAGAGAGAGAGAGGATGAAGGGAGGAGAGGAGAAGGATAGGGGGCGAGTGATAGGAGCGCGTCAGCTGAGAGTGGGGAGGATGGGCATGGAGTGGGTGACGGGATGGAGAGGAGGAGTAGAGGGATGGTGGGAATGACAGGGGTGACGGATGGAGAGGTGGGAGGATGGGGATATATGAGGCGGTGACGGATTATGGAGAGGAAGGAATGGGGAGGGAGTGGCCCACTGCCTGGTATGGATGGAACTGGAAGGGGATGGATGGATGGAGAGGGGGAGGGATGGGGGGGAGGGATGGATGGATGGATGGGGAGGGGGAGGGACGCGGGGGCAAGACCAAGAGATGGGAAAGCAGAGGCAGTAGTAATGGAAATCTCTGTCTCCAGCTCTCTCATAACAGCATCACAGTGACAGAGAGACCAGGGTGTGTCACTGCTTAGGAAAACACTGTGTTCTCTCTCTCACCAGGACTACAGCGACTGATACAGGCTGGTCACCACGGGGATGGTCCTTCACTGAAAACAATGTCCGACGTTGTCATGGATATGCAGCAGTGAAATATTCAGGCGCTCCAGAAAGTATTCTAAATAAATGAACATATATTTACCACTTCAGATCTCTCGCTGTCCTCATCTTTGATTGGTTGACATTTGAATTATGCGGTGCGTGAATGTGTGGTATGTGAGCAGTCTGTCATGTTGAATCACAAGGGCAAGGCTGCTCTTTTTCTGATGTGCTTTTAATCTTGTGTTGTGTTTGGTCTGTGCTGTGTTTGGTCTTGTGCTGTTTTTGATCTGCACTGTGTTTGGTCTTGTGCTGTGTTTGGTCTGTGCTGTGTTTGGTCTTGTGCTGTTTTTGATCTGCACTGTGTTTGGTCTTGTGCTGTGTTTGGTCTGTGCGTGTTTGGTCTTGTGCTGTGATTGGTCATGTGCTGTGTTTGGTCTGTGCTGTGTTTGGTCATGTGCTGTGTTTGGTCCGTGCTGTGTTTGGTCTGTACTGTGTTTGGTCTGTACTGTGTTTGGTCATGTGCTGTGTTTGGTCTGTGCTGTGTTTGGTCTGTACTGTGTTTGGTCTGTACTGTGTTTGGTCATGTGCTGTGTTTGGTCTGTGCTGTGTTTGGTCATGTGCTGTGTTTGGTCTTGTGCTGTGTTTGGTCTTGTGCTGTGTTTGGTCATGCGCTGTGTTTGGTCTTGTACTGTGTTTGGCCTTGTGCTGTGTTTGGTTATGTAAGTCTGATCTCCTCCCCCTGCTGCTAAATCATGATTTCTCCTTCAATACATCCTCCTCTTTCTTTCTTTCTTTCTTTCTTTCTTTCTTCCATTCTTTCTCTCTCCTCACACCCTCCCTCCCTCTCCTGGACCCTCATCAGGGTTAGAAGGGCTGAGCTTCTCCTCTCCTCTCCTCTCTTACCCCCTCCTCTCCTCTCACCCTCTCCTCTCCTCTCACCCTCTTCTCTCTCACTTATCTCCACTCGCATCTCTCCTCTCTCCTCTCTCTCCTCTCTCCTCTCTGTTCTCCTCCTCATCACTTTATCCTCTACCAAGACGGCGGTATTTCCCTCGTCCTCCCTCGTTCCTCTCCCACCGTGTTCCTCCCTCTCCCTCCCCTCTCCCCTTCCTCCCCTCTCCCTCTCCCTTCCCTCTCCCTCTCTCTCTCCTGCACCTCCTCCTC